>ML242838.1:5454-26277 GCA_005239495.1 Nicotiana undulata
TGTCCCGGCAAGGAGAAATCATCAATTACAAACTCAACAAATGCCCGACAAGGGTCTCAGCTATAACCAACCTCGCATCAGAAATACAATTTCAACAGTGTAAGCCTCAACTGAACAAATAACTCAATAACTCCCCACGTCATGAAACAACATCAAGGCATCACTTCTAAATCACCAATTACTCATAGTGCGGAGAATATTAAGAACACAGTAAGTTTCATCACAATTGACTCACGGGCATGCTTGACCGCAACATATAGGCACTCGTCACCACGCCTATACGTTGGACATGAATTACACATAGCAAATAAGACTCTATACCTAATCACTCAAGTTAAGGTTAGGCCAAACACTTACCTCGGCTCAGAAAATGCAAGTCAAGCCTCAATCACAGCCTTTCCTTAAGAATCCGACTCCGAAACGGTACTATCTAGACATAATCAACCCAAGTATATCAATAATGTCTCAATAAATCAAACCCATAGCCTAATTATTTATTTCAAAGCATTCTTCCTAAGATTCCAAAATTTGACCCCGGGCCCGCTTGGTCCAAACACGAGGCTCGGACCAAAACCCGATCACCCATAACCCCACGAGTTAGAATATATAATTTGTTTTAAGATTCGACCCCAAATTGAGGTTGAATCACCCAAAATTCTCAAAAACCCAACTCTACCTAAAATCCCTAATTCCTACTTTGATTCCATGTTTTTAGCCCTAGATTCTAGTGTTTGACGAAGGAAAAATGGGAGGAATTGGAGTTAAAGTCACTTACCCAAGTGGTTATGGAGGTAGAATAGCTTGGGGTCGTCAATGGGGTTTGGAGAATAAGAGAAGAGAGCAAAAATAAGAAATCCCGTAATGATATTCTGTTTTGGGGCTTTTAAAATAACTGGGCAAAAATGTTCAGTGCGATCGCGGACAAGGGATTGCGATCGCGGAGGTAGCTGGGTTTCACTCTCTACGATCGCGGAGAAGCTGGACTGCACTCTCTGCGATCGCGGAGAGAAGAATGCGATCGCGGAGCATCGGATCTCCTACACTGCGATCGCGGCCCCATCGCATAAGGCATCAGACCCCTCCCCCACTCTCAACTCTATGTGATCGCAGCTCAACCTATGCGATCGCATAGACTAAGCTACTAGACACCAGAAAACTCACAAACACCAGATTATTTTCATGTTTTCACACCCCGTTAGCTACCCGAAACTCACCCGAGCCCTCGGGGCTCAAAACCAAAAACACACACGACTCCCAAAACATTCTACGGACTTGTTCAAGCTTTTAAATCATCAAAATATCATCAAATTCATCGAATTAAACCTTGAAACTCTTAGAATTTTCTCAAACTTCATAAACTTCTAAATTTCCCATTTTTAATCCGAATCAAGTCGTTTCAAGTCCGTTTCACACCAAATTTCACAGATAAGACAAATAACATATAATAAACCTGTTCCGGTCTTCGGAACCTAATACGGGCCTGGTAACACGGTTTTCACTTAATAATTCATTTTCAAATTCCTTTATTATTTCCAGAAAATAATTTCTTTTAAAAATTCATTTCTCGGGCTTGGGACCTCGGAATTCGACTCCGGGCATACGCCCAAGTCCCATATTTTACTACGGACCCTCCGGGACCGTCACATCACGGGTCCGGTTCCGTTTACCAAAAATGTTGACCAAAGTCAACTTTATTCATTTGATTATCACACATTCCATTTTTCATCCAATTTCAATATAAAGACTTCCCGGCTACACGCCCGGGTTGTGCACGCATATCGAGGTGAGATTAACGGAGGCTTTCGGGGCCTTGGAACACAGATTTAGCTAGAATTACATTAGGATGACCTTTTGGGTCATCACAAAGGTTCTAGAAAGGATGCTTTGCCTATTATGGTATTACTATGGGGTACATGTTGGTAACAAATGAGATTTTAGAGGAGGTTGAAAGTGAGATGCAATGGATAGTAGTACATATTAGAGCATAAACCTATTAGAAAGTGCAAAAGTAGTCATTATGTTTTATGGTTATCAGCTTATCTTAGTTACCAGTTATACAGTCTTTCAGTTAGCAGGTTTATGGTTATTCAGTGTGTCTGTTATTTGTTATTCATTTACCAGATCTCCGATTTTCAGTGTATCCAACTTTTTCTGACTTGGGAGTACACGCTAATGCCTACAGGTGCTAAAAGAAAATATAATAACAATGATTATAGTGAAATCGTCACATGATTTAGGTCTGAATTGAGACCAAGACTCGCTGGATTGTGTATGAAGTGAGTTATAAAATGATGGTATCTCTGAAGGACATGTTTGTGTATGGTAGTGTATGCATATGCGTTTACCTCACAGAACAACTTCATTTTTAATTCTTAGCAGTTGAGCCACAAGTTGGATGACGATAATTTAGATGTCAGACCCTACAATGTAACAGGTTATGAATTTGACCGCATATGGCCTAGAATTGGTCATTATAGTTTTGGACAAAAAAGAGAGAGAGACTAATGGCAAAATTCCTAGCAGTCAGAAATGTTTGATATTACCAGAGATGTATTTTTCATAGGACTCATGCATCTAAGAAAACATGATGTATGAAATGAGAATCAACAGCAGCCGATATGGAATTTCAGGGAGTGATTTTAAGTTGCTCATATTTATTCATACTAGAACTAGAAAGTACCACCTTAGTAAGTTACTATAAGAAGTAGGTATTGTTGTGAGATAAAGGATATGATAGTTCCCCTTAAGTTATGTGACTAAGTGCTTGCCACGAATGTTTATAATCTGATATGATTTTGAAGTATATAGAAAGTTAGGGGTTAGATATCCCAATTTTGTTTAAGACGGATGAAATTTCCCTAAGTGTGATCCATGTGCATAGTTAAAAAAGAATGATAGCGTACGGCAAATGAAGATGGTCAGATGATGAGTGAAGTTAGGATAAACCTTATGCTTCACTTTAGTTATTCAAAGAAGAGCAAGAAAACATGATGCTAGCAGGTGGCTAGTAAAAGAATAGTAAATAAGTTTTGAGTAAATACAGTGAATTAGCAATTTCAGCAGATATAGTATAAGATTTGATTCACTTAGACAGGTTAACTCTAGTGAGTGGATGACAGTTTGAAATATCGAACATGTGTTATAACCCAAAGAGTTTAAGTTAAACCCGAAGTACAATGGCAGTGGGAAAAAAATCACCTAGCAGTGAGAGAGCAAGCTACAGAAGAATAGCCTTTAGGAATTATCGAAATGTGGTTTATCTAAGACTAACAGTGTGAGCAGAGTTAAATTATTAAAATTGTGTATGATAGTTGTGAATACATTAGCTTTCCGTTATGCGAACAATTTACTTTTTCCTAACTGAGAAGTAAGTTGGAAGATGAGTCGTCATTGATGTAGAGTGCAAAGAATTGCAGAAAATAAAGAAAGTTATTTGGATCCCAAAAAAAAGAGAAGGATCTGCAAGTATAAGACCTTTGGTCTAAGGGGTGATGTAAAAAATTTCAGTAAGTCCGGTAAGAGATTTAAAACCCGAATAGTTAGCATGGATATGAAAAAGAAAATCAGTTTGGTAATTAGGAAAAATTGTATAATCACCACAAGGAATATGTCTAGCATGTGTAAGGAACACAAAGTGAGTAGAATGATCAACGAGCTTAGTTATTGATGATAAGGTGATCACAAAAAAGCTATAAAATCATGCTTATTTATGTGTTATGAGGGTAGTGCCATTACACGAGACTCTAAAATTTAGAGTACATGTCAAAGACTAGTTCACACTAATACTATAAGTGTTCTCATGAAGTGCTTAAAAAGATAATCAAGTGTGGGAAATATAGCTCATGAAAGAGGTAGACAAGAGAACTATGTTGAAAGAAGTTCACTGCTTAGCCAAGGTAAGAGTTCGACTTTTGGACACCAAAGATAGTGGAGTTGTTGTCTAGAATAGGACATGTTCCTCCTTAGTAGCCGAAGTGGAGGAGAAATGGTTTGATGATCCCTACTTGTTGTAGCTTAAAGAGGGGATATTCACATACATAAGACGATGGATTTTGAACAAGGGGGAGATGATGGTACTTTGAGGTACGAGGATAGATTGTGTGTTCCAACCATAGATGGACTTAGCGAGGTAGGAAGATGTTAGAAGCCCATAATTCCAGGTATTCTATCCACCTAGGTTTCCCAAAGATGTATCATGATCATAAGGAGATTTATTGGTGGAATGACATAAAAAAGAAAGTTGCAGACTTTGTGGCCAAGTGTCTGAATTGTCAACAAGTGAAAGTCGAGCAGCAGAAAACCAAGTGTTTATCTCAGAACACACACATTCTTTAGTGAAGATGGTAAATATGGACCTTATAATAGGATTATCTCGCTCATTTTGAAAGCATGTTTTTTATGAGCGAATGTGTAGATTGCCAATTAGTTGGTTCGAAGTTGGCAAAGCGGAGTTGTTGGGACCGGATTTGGTCAATCAGTCTATGGAAATAGTCAAGTTGATTCAAGAGCATTTGAAGACAACTCACAGTCGCCAAAAGTCCTATTCGAACATGCAACACAGAGACCTGGTGTCACGACCCAAGATCCTAACTCAGGTCATGATGGCGCCCAACAGCGGGGTCAGGCAAGCCAACATTTAAACTACTACGGTTCCTTCTCATTTGCCTTAAACATATCAATATATATATATACTAAGTTACAAAGCTTAGATAATTAACCGATTAGAGGTAACTAACTAGTTTTAAACAAAACAGTCATAATGAGGTGTGAGTCCAAAATATGCATATATGTACGGACATAATCTACACAAATACTATGTGTGTGCCAGGAATTAGTGTCACGAGTATCACGGGCATACTAACTGGATATACAAAAGGTGGAATATACAATCCCACTGTCTGAAACAAATAGACGGGAACATAAGCAAAAGAAACTCCATGGTGCTGCTGAGGCTGATTAGGAGAAGCAGCTCACCGTGAAGTCAGGTCCGCTACAGTCAATATCTAGCTCCGGTCTGATAACCAAAAGCACCAGCCTCAGAACCAGTACAGTTAAGTACAGAAGTGCAGCATGAGTACATAAATAAATATGTACCCAGTGAGTATCCCGTCTAATCTCGAAGAAGTAGTGACGAGAGGTTGACTTGACACTCACTAAGGTCCAACAGTAGAATATAACGGGATATAATGGAAACGGTAGGCATGTATGATAGTGTACAGCAATTACGTGTAAGACACAGAACTCCAAGTGAATACTGAAAGTAAATAACAATTTCCACGTTCTGTTCCCCCATTATCGGTCAAATCAATATCACTGAAACAGTACCAAATTTATATAAAGCTTCCCCCGCTCGCGAATCATACTTGCGACTCAGGTGCTGACACATATATACCGAATTACCATAAAGCTTCCCCCGCTCGCGAATCATACATGCGACTCGGGTGTTGACTCATATATACCGAATTACTATAAAGCTTCCCTCGATCGCGAATCATACCTGCAACTCGAGTGGTGACACACTTATACTGAATTACCATAAAGCTTCCCTCGATCGCGAATCATACCTGCGACTCGAGTGCTGACACACTTATACTTAATTACCATAAAGATTCCCTCAATCGCGAATCATACATGCGACTCGAGTGTTGACTTTTATATATACATATATATACTGAATTTATCAATAAGCTCAGTAAGGGCTATACTTGTAACAAGGATTAATCAACTGGGAATTCAAATGCAACTTTCCCCATTTCCATACTAATTCAATGATAATAAGCAACTCAAGGTACGCTAAGGATACATATACGCCACATAAAACATGCTTGTGAGCCCTAAACTACCCGACACAGCATAATAGTCGCTACGTACGGACTTTCGTCACTTTGTACGCACGTAGCCCCCAAAGCAAATACACACAACATATAGAACACCTATGGGGACAATTCCCTCTTACAAGGTTAGAAAGGAGACTCACCTCGTGTCGAATCTACCTCTCGGACCAAGAAGGCGCCCGCAACTCTGAACTCTACACCCGAGGACTCGTAACTGGAGTAGAAAAAATCCGTATGATATTTTTGGAAAAGACTGCACAGTACTCCTTTAGAACCGTAAAATTTTACGTTGCTACAGTTCTAACAATTCTCGATGGAATTGTTTGGTTGGAAAATTTTCGTTGGAAGCTTTGAGTCTAGCTTTTGTTCTTGAAACACTTTGAATTAGGAAGAAAGACATATACTTACTTCATTATTCTATGTCCAAATGAACCAAATTGTATAAAATGAAACCATTGAGTTTAGCTTCTGTACTTGTAGTATTGAACAAGGAAAGACATATGTTTCTTGATTTTGAATTAAGAACGAAAGATGGACTTTAGCTTCTGTTCTTAGAAGCAATTGGAACTAGGAAAATGGTATATTTGGTTCATACTTGCATTATGAACGTTTTTACCTTCTTTTCTTCCAAATGAAAAATGAGACAAGAATTATCATAAATCTTTACTTGTTAATTCCCAATAAACCCTAGATAGCTACCTAAGACTATATGACTGATTTGTGGCTTCTTGCCACGTTTTTAGGGGTGTATTTTATAAATTTTTATCCACTTATTAGTTAACTGGGTAATGTTTCGTTACCCGGTAATTAATCTATTACCCTCATAATTAAAAATTATCTCAAATTACTTAAAATTCTACTTATTTTTAATCTACTTTATACATCATATACCGTGGTCATATTGTACCTTGTATGGCACTAGTCCATAATTATCATGTATTATCGCTCGACCCGTATCTTATTCCAAATCGGCCACCTTCAACAAAACTCGTTTTCTTTAATTTGTGTACCCTTTATCCTTCATGACACTAAATTTTTCAGGCAAGTCATAAATCATAAGAAGTCGCTATGGGAAGTCTCATTTAGGGAAACGGGGTCCGATAACACAAAACAACTGGTCGGGTCGTTACACTCTCCCCCACTTAAACAGACGTTCATCCTCGAACGTGCCAAGAACTGCTTTTTAGTTATTTGGAATCACTGCTTCACACCTCGTGCACCTGCCCGTGCGGCAACAACCCAGTTGAACGCGTAAGCTTGATAAAATCTAAAGATATCCTCATTTATCCATGCAACAAGTTCCGAACTCAGTTCCAACACCGGAAATTCTTTGCCAGACCTGTTTTCTAATATATGAACAACGTATCAACCACTACACGAGGCACCAGAACACAACTGCGTACCTTTGCTAGATTAGCACCATACACCGCATAATCCATCATCTAACCACAATGATGCTTCCTGAACCTTAATAGCCAAAATTCTACGAATTCGATGCTCTCAATACACTTTATAAGATATGCACATACATCCTGCTATAATGCTGACGATCCCAACAGAGGAGTTGTAGAAATTCTAACCAATTGCAGAGTTAACCAAACATTGAATCTTTCCTCTTGACTAAGACCACCATCTCACTACAAACCAATAAGGGTAACTGTCCTTTAACGCATTCACTTAATCATATCGCACTGATCTCTGACGCAATAACCTCGTCTCACCCAGTAGGAACTGTTCAGACCACAAATCACCCCAGACATGACCAACCGTCACACACGATATCACAATACGCTAATATGGCACAACTCGAACATGATACATAAAGAATTGACTCAGGAAGGGACAACTCAACTCACGCAACTAATATACTCATCATCACATTGTTGCCGCGTGCAATCCGATCCAAATAACATACCAATACGCCGACAATCCGCAACCCCATGAGAACACAATCTTACAACCCAACCGCAGATGGTGGAACTCCCCCACTTAGCCCAAAGCTAATTCTTGCACCATTCTAGACATTGTTGAGATCCTTTCTCCTCTATTAACAAAATCTTGCTCAACCAATCTGTCAAATTCTTCTAAATTCTCCTGCTAGCATCCCATTAATACTCAAATTCTCTAGAATCCTTCACATATTCGGCCTCCTACCGAATAGCCACTAGAATCCCTTGAGAAACTTTGCCAATCACACAATCTAACCTACTCATAGGGGATAACCCACCTGTGGAATTCACCAACTGACACTTTCCAATAATGTTGCGGCGCACATCGTCTGCAACATCAATACTTCACCCTAAGCTTGTTCTCATTCACAAACTTTACCCGTCCGTTCGCTTCTCATGGACACCTACTAAATGCGCTACAACATCTTCAAATTCACCGCCATATAGCATCCTTCCTTGTCCCTAACCACTCTTCCCTGTTGCATCTAACCTTTCGCCGATAACCAACAATTCAGATTAAGCTCGGAGACCTAATCCCTGTCTACTAAAATTCTCAAACCACTCCAACTCCTCCTCAAGGTAGGAAGCCGTCTTACCACTGAACCCATAGGCTACACTGCCACTCTCCCCCTTAGTTAAACTCATTCCTTTAAGCAACTACCCGACTTCCGTCTCTGACGCCTTTTATCTAGAGATTTAGTCGCCACCTGACACTTCTTATATGTCTTGTCTCCCTTCATCGCATGCTTCTCAATTGCGGCCTTAATTTAATATCATTCTTTGTAGCTCTTGAACCAGCAGATCACCACGACTTCAAACTCCCCGAAGATCGTCTTTCTCGAGCTGCCTTTATTAGAAGTAACTATTCAATTCCAAACCACTACACACCACGATCTCTGGAAACCGCTTCTTCAACACTCTAACCCAATGCAACCAAAGAGCTATAACACCGACGAACTTAACGCATGATATTCGATCAAACAACGATACCACAACACAGGTGAATACTCCACCTTGCTCGTTAACACCAAGTCTTACTGCCTTACCAACCCGAATCAGATCGTTCATAGTCCAAATGCCTTTCCTCTGCTGGAACTCAAATACTGAAATCTCGAAACCCACTCTGAGAAGACCTTCCTTCGAGCCATTCATCACCCCGACATATGGGAAAGCATTTTACCATCATAACAACGTCGTGCGATAACTAACCGTAAGCATCTTAACATCCTGAGCATAGTCTCAAGCTCCCAGACACACAGCTACTAAGATGGAATAACATAATTTCCTTTTGCAGGGCGATATCAACACCCAATCAACTATGTACGGAAACATCACGCATCATATTTGTAGCAGCATTACAACTCCTCGAATTCCCGATTCATAACAAGCGCTTCGCGATGCGTAAGATTGAGTAGAAAGAAACATCGGCATAAGCCTTAAGGGAATCAAATCGCACGACGAGGAATCAAGAAGGGAAGTACTCCTACAGCCCCGTAGTCTCTCGAAGATAAGTACAGATGTCTCCGTACCGATCTGCAAGACTCTACTAGACTTGCCCGTGACTCGTGAGACTTACGTGAACCTAGAGCTCTGATACCACCTTGTCACGACCCAAGATACTAAGTCAGGTCATCATGGCGCCCAACAGCGGGGTCAGGCAAGCCAACATTTAAACTACTACGGTTCCTTCTCATTTGCCTTAAACATATCAATATATATACTAAGTTACAAAGCGTAGATTATTAACCGATTAGGGGTAACTAACCAATTTTAAACAAAATAGTCATAATGAGGTGTGAGTCCAAAATATGCATATATGTACAGACATAATCTACACAAATATTATGTGTGTGCCAGGAAATAGTGTCACGAGTATCACGGGCATACTAACTGGATATACAAAAGGTAGAATATACAATCCCACTGTCTGAAACAAATAGACGGGAACATAAGCAAAAGAAACTCCATGGTGCTGCTTAGGATCGTTAGGAGAAGTAGCTCATCGTGAAGTCAGGTCCGCTACAATCAATATCTAGCTCCGGTCTGATAACCAAAAGCACCAGCCTCAGAACCTGTATAGTTAAGTACAGAAGTGCAACATGAGTACATAAATAAATATGTACCCAGTGAGTATCTCGTCTAATCTCGAAGAAGTAGTGACGAGAGGTTGACTTGACACTTGCTAAGGTCCAACAGTAGAATATAACGGGATATAATGGAAACGGTAGGCATGTATGATAGTGTACAACAATTACATGTAAGACACAAAAATCCAAGTGAATACTGAAAGTAAATAACAATTTCCACGTTCTGTTCCCCCACTATCGGTCAAATCAATATCACTGAAATAGTGCCAAATTTAAATAAAGCTTCCCCCGCTCGCGAATCATACCTGCGACTCGGGTGCTGACACATATATACTGAATTACCGTAAAGCTTTCCCCGCTCGCGAATCATACCTGCGACTCGGGTGCTGACTCATATATACCGAATTCGTATAAAGCTTCCCTCGATCGCGAATCATACCTGCGACTCGAGTGCTGACACACTTATACTGAATTACCATAAAGCTTCCCTCGATCACGAATCATACCTGTGACTCGAGTGCTAACACACTTATACTGAATTACCATAAAGCTTCCCTCGATCGCGAATCATACCTGCGACTCGAGTGGTGACACACTTATACTGAATTACCAAAAAACTTCCCTCGATCGTGAATCATACCTGCGACTCGAGTGCTGACACACTTATACTGAATTACCATAGAGCTTCCCTCGATCGCGAATCATACCTGCGACTCGAGTGCTGACTTTTATATATACATATATATACCGAATTTATCAATAAGCTCAATAGGGGATATACTTGTAACAAGGACTAATCAAATGGGAATTCAAATGCAACTTTCCCTATTTCCATACTAATTCAATGATAATAAGCAACTCAAGGTACGTTAAGGATACATATACGCCACATAAAACATACTTGTGAGCCCTAAACTACCCGACACAGCATAATAGTCGCTACGTTCTCGTCACTTTGTACGCATGTAGACCCCAAAGCAAATACACACATCATATAGAACACCTATGGGGACAATTCCCTCTTACAAGGTTAGAAAGGAGACTCACCTCGTGTCGAATCTACCTCTCGGACCAAGAACGCGCCCGCAACTCCGAACTCTACACCCGAGGACTCGTAACTAGAGTAGAAAAAATCCATATGATATTTTTGGAAAAGATTGCACATTACTCCTTTAGAACCGTAAAAGTTTACGTTGCTACAGTTCTAACAATTCTCGATGGAATTGTTTGGTTTGAAAATTTTCGTTGGAAGTTTTAAGTCTAGCTTCTGTTCTTGAAACACTTTGAATTAGGAAGAAAGACATATACTTACTTCATTATTCTATGTCCAAATGAACCAAATTGTATAAAATGAAACCATTGAGTTTAGCTTCTGTACTTGTAGTATTGAACAAGGAAAGATATGTGTTTCTTGATTTTGAATTAAGAACGAAAGATGGACTTTAGCTTCTGTTCTTAGAAGCAATTGGAACTAGGAAAATGGTATATTTGGTTCATACTTGCATTATGAACGTTTTTACCTTCTTTTCTTCCAAATGAAAATTGAGATAAGACTTATCATAAGACTTTAGTTGTTAATTCCCAATAAACCCTAGATAGCCACCTAGGACTATATGACTGATTTGTGGCTTCTTGCCACGTTTTTAGGGGTGTATTTTATAAATTTTAATCCACTTATTAGTTAACTGGGTAATATTTCGTTACCCGATAATTAATCCATTACCCGCATAATTAAAAATTATCTCAAATTACTTAAAATTATACTTATTTTTAATCTACTTTATACATCATATACCGTGGTCTTATTGTACCTTGTATGGCACTAGTCCATAATTATCGGGTATTATCGCTCGACCCGTATTTTATTCCAAATCGGCCACCTTCAACAAAACGTGTTTTCTTTAATTTGTGTACCCTTTTATCCTTCATGACACTAAATTTTTCAGGCAAGTCATAAATCATAAGAAGCTGCTATGGGAAGTCTCATTTAGGGAAACGGGGTCCGATAACGCAAAACGACCCGGTCGGGTCGTTACACCTGGAGTTTCAAGTTGATGATTGGGTGCTTCTAAAAGTTTCTCCTATGAAAGGTGTTATAAGATTTGGGAAGAAAGGAAAGCCCAATCCCAGATACATCGGCCCATATAGGATCCTATGAAGGAACAAGTAAGTAGCTTATGAGTTAGAATTTCCACCATAATTAGCGGTTGTACACCAGTATTTCACGTGTCATGTTATAATATTCAAGTTTCCAGTATTCAAATGTCATGTCACGACATTTGTGTTTCCAATATTTAGATCTCATGTTAGAACATTCATGTCAGTTTAGCACTCAGATACTCATGTCAGTCCAGTACTCAGATATTCGTGCCAGCTTAATACTCAAGATATTGATGTTAGTTCAGTGCTCAGATATTCATATCATTTCAGTACTCAAATATTTGTGTCAGTTCAGAATTCATATATCCGTTTTAGTTCAGAATTTACATATCTATGACAGACTAGTATTCACGTATATGTTTCATGTTATGTGTATTATGATGCCCTGTGAGGCTTGTGTTATGTTATGTTAACGGACATGTGTTTTGGAGAAATGTTGAAGGTAACTAACCTTCTCCTTTAGACCTTATATTACAATCTCCATGTCTTTCAGTGTTTAGTCAGTTTAGTAGCCATTCGGTCTAGTACCTATTCAGTTCAGTAATCGTATATTCATTCAGTTTAGTATGCAAGTGTTAATGAATGTTCATGTTCCCACTAGACCCATTTAAGGTCCGGAGTTAGCCGAAGATACATCAAGGACAATCATTCGAGGACGAATGATCCCAAGGGGGAGATAATGTAACACCCCGTAAATTTGAATCGGTTGAGGATGCATTAAATGAGTATTAACGTGATGGTAATCAATTGGTTATGATAATAAGTGTATGAGGAGCATCTAAGTGATTTGGGGTCCAAGGAGAGACCTAAGTCTAAGCCAAGTTGGAAAATTACATGATAGACTAAAATTCCAAATGAGTACGCACAAGACCATACTTTGGACGAGCATATATATATATATATAAGGTGTTAGGTGATGTACAACCTATCAAATGAAAGGATTTTGAGTCTAGTTTCTAACGCTTCAAACCGTTTGTCATTTGGACATTACTACAAGAAGGTATTATCAAATTACCAAAATCAGACCACCCAATTATTTTGGCGGACAGCTAAGCGAGACTCGCTTCGCCACACCGGGCACGGGTCCCGCCTTCCCTTGAAGGTGCTGGACAGCGAAGTGAGGCTCACTTTGCCAGACCGGGAGCAACCCAGCTAGGGTATTTTAAGCAAATTCGGGGGTCCACTCTCCCCATTTCTTTTTGACGAATTTTAGGGTTTCCCTCCACTCTCTCAAGACCTCCAACTCCTCCCATCTTCAAGGTAAGCAATCCCCATTATCTTTGTGAATTCCATCATTTTTACGCTAGTATTGATGAATCTACATATAAAATACTTAGATCTTCAAGAACTCAAAGGAGGGTTTTGCAAGATTTCTTCCAAAAAGATAATGTCTTCACCCTCTAATTGATCCTAGCATTGGATTAATGATTATAGACTCTAGTTCATGAGATATGAGTTGATGGGTTTGATAGAAAATCATGGACGGCTATAGGTTTGGGTTGTTGATTGTTGATTATTGGTTAAGGTTGTTGTTTACCTTATGGGTGATAAAGAATGGTATTGATTATAGCATTTTGAGGTTTTAAAATTTATTTAGGAGCAAGAGAATGGGTTTTTGGGTGAAAAACACGATTAATGAGGGTTGTGAAGCTTAATACTCACCAAGTGTTTGATAAAATGCCTAAGTGACCAAAACATGAGTATCATAACTAATATAGAATCCATTTGACTTGTATTGCTATAGATTTGTTTACCTTGAAAAATGGTATTAAAAATTATATTTGATTTGTGGTTCTAAAAATACGTGATTTATTTTAATACTAGTTGTTAGATAAGAAATGCAAAGTGTGAGTAAGGAAAATAAGATATGCAAACCAAAGCTATCACGGGGTTGGGGCCTCGAGCTCACTAGAACAGGGGGGCCTCAAGGTCGGATAGTGAAAATTAATAATGGACAAAAAATGAAGAATAATAAATGAATACAATAAATGAAGAACAATAAATCTGTAGATTAATTGTTGAGCACGTTTAAGAAAGAGAAGTAGAGAATATTCTATTGCAGTGAATTTTCATGTGTGTTACAAAATGACAGGGGTCCCCTTTATATAGGAGGGGAGAATCCCAACATAGTACATGTCTAATTATGACAAAGAAATGCTATTGGTACATCTGTGTAATAGCTTAGTACGAACTTGTACTATTTCCTGCAGACTTTATCAGCTCTAGCCACGTGTCCTTGGGAATTTCCCGCCTTTCCATGACGATCATCGATTTGTACATCTTCGAGGTTGATCGCAGCGATCCCTCGACATGCTCTCTCGAGGGGTACACTTCGGGGTCAAACTTCAAACTCTCCTTCGAGCCTCTCGAGGCCGGGCTCGAAGTGGCATAGAGGCCTCAAAATCGAACTCCCCGATTTTGGTCAAATACAGATAGTCCCCGCATTTCTTAGAATGAAATGATAATAAAAGATTTTAAATCTTTGTCTCATCGATATCTCCATTGTGATGTTAGCATGTGAGGTCAACAACTGATGTGACAGAAAGTTGTACAGAGGTCTTGTCAACACGGTTCTCGAAAAGCCCACGAATCGTTATTGGTTCCCCTTTCAACTACTCCAATACGCTTAGATGACTCCTATAAATACTTCAATCCTTCACCTTTTATATTTTACTACACCCTCAAACCTTCAAATCTTCATTAACAGCTTTTCTGTTTCCATCCTTTTCCTGTGTTCATCTCTTCGTAAGCTTGCTCTCCTCACTTTGAAACTTTGTTATAATCATGGCTAAAACTCCTAAGACAATTTCTCAAAAAGAGATAGCCCTTTCCTCATCACGCTCTTCTAAGAGCAAGAAATCAGCACCCCATCGTGTCGAGGAATGTACCCCCGGGCCCTGTGAAACATCTTCCGATTCTAAAATTAATAACCCCCCTTCTATAGCGGGCCGTGCGAGCACATGTATCAGTATATCAGTTTGATATGTGATATCGAGAAGGTGAAAGTCGATTGCGTTGGGGGAGGTCGTGCAAGTGGATATCCCTTCATCTGAAGAAGATATAACTACCCACAAAGTTGGTTTCCTCAGCGTATACACGTACCCCTTTACCTTAGGTCCTGTAGACCCTTCTTCACCACCTATAGACCTAGTGATCCTCGATTTTTGCCGACAATATCGAGGGACGCTCGGTCAGATCTATCCTTCTTTCTGGAGAATTGTCTATTTCTCGAACATGGCCGAGGGGATGCCTTTCAACCTCGACCATATGATTAGATTGTATATCCCTCGTCTCTATCGAGGTGGACTAATCAAACTACAGCGCCGATCTTTAAAGTCACTCTTTGCCAGCATCGACGAAGATAAAGACCAAGGGTGGATGAGCCACTTCGTTCGAGTCAGAACTTCGGATCTGATTCCTGCCGAGAAGATGCCATTCCCTTAGTAATGGAATATGAGAGGTAAGTGTCGTTACATCGAACATGCTTCATCAACTGAATGTCCTCTTTTCCTTTTTTGAACTAATTCCTTTCCCTTTTGAATTGATATTTTTTCGATTGCGCATCTACTGAGTGGTTTCCCGGCGTGGTCAAGGACCTCCTGATCTGGGTACGATAATTAGATGTCATCTCCCCTATGCTAAGCGCGCTTGGCGCGATTTGGCCAAAACTCGATAGGAAGCCAAAAATCATGGTAAGTTTTTACCACAGTTGTTTTCGTATCCCCTAGCAAAAGACTCCTTGGTGGCATTTTTTAGTGCTTATGCAGGCTTAGGAGAAGCCGTCTTGATGAGGTAGCCTCCACCTGGCGAAGTGGAGACCCAAAAACCCGCCAAAGACAAAAAGAGAAAGAAGGAGAAGTCTAAGAACAAATAACCAAAAGTTCTCTCTTTCATGCAAAAAAACCCTAAAACTTGAACCAAGCATCAGGCCTTCGCATGTGGCTGGGCTGCCTCCCCACGAGCCCCCCAACATCACCCAGCCCTCCTCGTCCCAGGAAAACATCAAACAAACCATGGACTATGCACAAGATATTAAGCCCACGTAGAACATGGCTGCCATGCATGATCGAGTAGAAGCAGTTGCACCAATTCCCTTCAGGCGAGCGACGTATCTACAAGGCCAACCTCTCATTGAATTTACTGAGGCCGAAGTCGATCGAATGAATGTCTTAGAAGGCCTACAGTTTGCTGTTGTTTGCAAGTTCTCATATGGTTGGCCAGAACTAAACGAATTGCGAAGGATTATTCCCATTCAATGTGGGATTAAAGGAGAATGCAATATTGGGTACTTACGTGATCGTCACCTACTGGTAAGGTTGTCGCTATGGCAAGATTTCATTGAATTTATGTCCAAAATTGTTTATTACGTTAAGAATAAATTTGGGAAGGAGTACCAGATGAGAACATTGATATACGATGCTAGTTTCAAGCCTGGGGAAGAGACATCAAAAGTTATGGCCTGGATATCGTTTCCTAATCTTTTTCCAACTTTTTTTGTTAAAGACTGTCTTTTTTCTTTAGCATCAGCTGTCGGTAAGCCATTGCACTTGGATATGGCCACAGTTAATAAGACTAGGCCTAATTGTGCGTGTGTGAAGGTGTTGGTTGACCTACTAGCAGATTTACCTAAGAAAGTTAGGATGGATATAAAGAATGAAGCAACGGGGGCTGTTAGAACTGATTGGGTTACTATCAAATATGATTACCTCCCTAAGTACTGTAAGGAGTGTAAACTACAGGGTCATGACATGACTGAGTGCTGGAGATTACACCCTGAACTCATTGCAACAAACAATGCAGAGCAGCGGACTCAAAGGGATCCAAGAGATGGCATAGGTGGAGACAAGGATAAACAAACAGGCCCTATGATGATCTTATCGAGTGGTAGAGTAGTTGGGAATATGGGACAACAATGGAAAGAAGTAAGAGATACTAGAGGCAAAGGGAAAGAGAAGCAAACAATTGTGGCTAAGAATATTGGGCAGACTGCATAAGTTCCAGTATAAAAGCAGACTGCTTTGGTTCCTAAGCATATTCAAACTTCTAATGCATTTGCTATCTTGGAGGTGGACAACAGTGAGGTCAATAAAAATAATCAACTGGCATTGGTGGATGATAGCAAGAGACAATGTCCAGTTCAAAATGAAATCATAGCTCCTAACCTGAATGCAGCAGCACCCCCATATAATCCTAAGTCTCCTAGGTCTATCAAGGTGAAGAAAGGCAAGTTTGAAAAGACAAGTGCAACTGGTAAGAGTCTTAATTCAGCAAATCCTATTGCCAATCAAGGTGCCATGGGTGATGGAGGTCAACAAGGAAGTACTGGGGAACTGAGTAGAGGTATTGAACAACATCAAAAGGAGTCTACTCAACAGTGGGTACAAAGGACCTTTCAAGGAAATATGGTAGCTATAAATACCTCAGTCCAAGAGGTGCCAACACAAGATACCAGAGTGAATGGGGAGCTGGAACAAAATGCAGACAAAGACTATGTGGAGGACCCAGACTATGAGCAGTTCTTGAGCAAAGAGAAAGTGCATTGGACAGGAGGTAGGCTATGGGCAAACCAAACTGAAGTAGATTCTGATGAGGATGAGCTTCCAGATATAATGCAAAGTGAAGATGAAGAGGGTGGAGATGCAGAGGAAGATGACGATCAAAGTGTCACAGGGGTAAAAAAGGCTCAGCAACACATCAATCAGCAAACTACTGCAGACAATGAAAAGGACACAGGCACTGTAGACATTGATATTGTAAAAGGAAAAGAAGTAGTTGAACTAGTAGACAAAGGGGGTGGACTTCAAATTATTGATCCAGGAGAGGCAGGGCAAAAAGACTCAGTGGAGAAGTCTGTCAACAATGGCACAAAGCAGGTGGGAATTACACAGGTACAGGAAAATGCAGAAGTTACTGTTTCATTGAATGTTGGGCTGGAAAAAGTCTATCAAGGAGTGGCTCAGGCTATAACTCCTGTTAGAGCTAATGTGGATATGGTTAATGCTGTAAAGGTCACAAAAGGTGAGGAGCTTTTGGTTGATCATTTAGGGAAAGACATGGATGAAGAGTCCTATGCACAGAACTTTTTAAATGTAGCTAGACAAGGTGACTTGTCACCTCGACACATTGAGAAGGACAAATCTAGTGTAAAAGGAAAACGAAAGTCAACAAAGATGCACCTACAATCCCAACAGGTGGTGTCCAAACAAGGAGGACCTTATCTAGATCCCAAAATCAATAAATGGATGCTTTAATCTGGAATGTGAGGTCTGTTAACACTATGCAGGCTTTTGAAAGGCTAATCACCATGCATAGACATAATCATTTTGAATTTATAGGCATCATGGAACCAATGCAACAGGCTAGTAAAGTAGAGAGATATAGAAGAAGGATTGGATTGGCTCATGCTATTGTTAATCTGTCTAACAAAATTTGGGCTTTTGTTGACGAAGTGTTTGAAGTCACAGTACTGTACAATATGGTGCAACAATTGACTTTAAAGCTCTTTCATATAGAAACACATGTGGAATTGGTATTAACTTTGGTGTATGCTAAATGTGACTCTACTGAAAGAATTGAACTATGGGACTCACTGTATGCAATGGCTAGGGACATGACTACACCTTGGCTTGTGGGTGGAGATTTTAATGTCATTTGGGATGAAGAAGAGAAGTTTGGTGGTTTTCCTGTGCATATTAATGAGGTTTATGACTTCAGGCATTGTGTCAATACATGCAACTTAACGGACTTGGGATTCAAAGGGAGTATTTATACTTGGTGGAATGGTCGCTCGGAGGAAGACTACATTTTTAAAAGACTGGATCGATGCTTTGGGAATGCTGAATTATAGCAGACCTTTCCAGGACTGGAAGTGACTCATCTCTCTAAGATTGGGTCAGACCATTGCCCTTTGAAGCTAAAATGTGATATAGAAGCAGCCCCTATAATAAAACCTTTCAGGTTTTTAAATTTTTGGACCAAGCATGATGCATTCAAGGATGTGGTAAGGCAAAACTGGAGTGCTGAGTTTATGGCAAACCCCTTCACTTTGTTCAATTTTAAGCTGAAATAAGTAAAGAAAGCTTTATCAACTTGGAGTCGAGCAACGTATGGGAACATTTTTCAAAAAATAGCAAGCCTAGAAGAGGTAGTTTTGGTACATGAGAAGCAGTTTGAAGCTAACCCCACACGGCTGAACAGAGCTCGACTGCAGAAGGTGCAGGTTGAGATGATTAAATACCTTGCAATTGAAGAAGAATTTTGGAGGCAAAAATCTGGAATGAGGTGGTTCAAAGGTAGAGATAGAAACACTAAATTCTTTCATGCGCAAGTAAATGGAAGAAGGAAAAGACTAAAGTTGACAAGGATCAAAAAATTTGATGATAATTGGCTCGAGGAAAATGATCAGATTGCTGAGGAAGCTGTGAAATTTTATAAGGATCAATTCATTGAAAGCGAGGTCCCCACTGACTTTAGTATCCTAAGTCAGGTACCTTCTATGGTGGACATGGAACAAAATGAAAAACTGATGGCTTTACCAACAAATAAAGAAGTTAAACGTGCAGTAATGGGACTAAATGCAGAGTCAGCAGGGGGACCGGATGGGTTTACAGGAGCATTCTATCACACTTGCTGGGAAATAATCGAGGAAGATGTGGTTGCTATGGTTAGAGCATTTTTCTGTGGGCACAATCTACCTAGGTATGTGACACACACAAACCTGGTATTATTGCCTAAAAAGAAAGAAATTTGCACATTTGCTGACTTAAGGCAAATTAGCCTTAGTAACTTCGTCAATAAAAGCTTCTCGAGGATGATACATGAAAGAATTGTGGACATGTTACCTACTTTGATTTCAGTGGAACAATCAGGATTTGTGAAGGGGAGGAGTATAGTGGAAAATGTATTGTTGACACAAGATATTATAAAAGACATAAGACTGAGAACAAGGGCTGGACCAAATGTAGTAATCAAACTAGACATGGCCAAAGCATATGATAGGTTGTCTTGGTTGTTTCTGACCAAAATGCTAAGGAAGTTGGGTTTCTCAGAAGGCTTCATTGGGTTAATATTTGATCTGGTTGGGAATAACTGGTACTTTGTGCTAGTTAATGGTCAGTCTCATGGCTTTTTCAAATCGTCAAGGGGATTCAAGCAAGGAGATCCACTATCGCCTACTCTTTTTATATTAGATGTTGAAGCTCTATCGAGGGGACTCAATGCATTGCATCAGAATAGGTCTTTCCATGGCTTTGGTATGCCAAAGTGGAGCCCAAAAATAAATCACTTAGCATACGCAGACGACACTATAATATTTTCCTCAGCAGATGCAAGGTCCTTAAGGCTAATCATGCAGGTTCTACACTCATATGAGGCAGCCTCGGGTCAGCTGGTAAACAAAGCAAAATCAGCTATCTATATGCACCATTTAACAGATGTGGAGGAGATTAGAAAAGTTGAATGTATAACAGGTATAGGTATTAAGGATTTTCCTTTTACCTACCTAGGTTGCCCTATTTTCTATGCAAGAAGGAGGATGTCTTACTATGAGGATTTGATGAAGAAAGTGATGGATAAGCTACAGTCGTGGAAAGGCAAATTATTATCTATAGGAGGCAGATCAGTGCTAATAGCTAGTGTACTACAAAGCATGCCAATCCATTTGTTGTCAGTTGTGAATCCTCCAAGCAATGTCATCAACACGCTGCACAAAATCTTTGCAAAGTTCTTCTGGGGGCAGTAATGTAGGAGGTAACACAAGACATTGGGCTTCTTGGACTACACTATGCATGCCAA
>ML242839.1:0-53608 GCA_005239495.1 Nicotiana undulata
CATGTGTGCCAGGAGCTAGTGTCACGAGTGTCACGGGCAACTACTGAATATACAATGACTACATCATATACAGGGTCTCAGTCTGAGTAAAATAGATAGAGAACATAACAAAGAAACTCCCGGACGCTGCTAGGAAGTCGTCGGGAAAGCAGCTCACCGTGAAGTATGACCACGCTATCAGTATCTAGCACCGGCCTGAAAATCGGATGGACCAGCCTCCGGACCTGTACAGTCAAGTACGGAAACAAAAGAAAGAAGTGCAGCATGAGTACATATATATAAATATGCACCCAGTGAGTATCCCGTCTAATCTCGAAGAAGTAGTGACGAGAGGTCGACTCGATACTCACTAAGGTCCAACAATCGTAAAGTAAGCAGGATGTAAAGAAACTGCAAGCAAGTAAAATAGATAATCAAGTACATCAGTAACCGGTATCAAATAACAATCCGGTATCAAATAACAATCTCAAATCGAACAAGTTTGGTATCCGCCGTGGCCTACGGCCCGATCCAACCCTGGTAGTCTCAATCTCGCTATGGCATATGGCCCGATCCCACCCTGGTAGTCTCAATTTCGTCGTGGCGTACGACCTGATCCTACCCTGGTAGTCTCAGTCTTGTCGTGGCGTACAAATCGATCCTACCCTGGTAGTCTCAATATCGCTGTGGCGTACGTCCCGATCCCATAATATAATCAATCATCAATCTGCCGTGGCGTACAACCCGATCCCATAATATAGTCAATCATCAATCTACTGTGGCGTACGGCCCGATCCCATAATGTAGTCAATTATCAATCTGCCGTGGCGTACGGCTCGATCCCATAATATAGTCAATTATCAATATGTCGTGGACCTCTCATCACCCTCAAATCAAGCCAAATATCACAACGTTCAAAGACAACAATACGAAGCACACAATTATACAAGTCATAACTATGCTACAACAGAGGAAAACAATGAGCATGTTGTATCCTAGCTACCCGGACGAAATAGTAATAGCCACTACGTACGGACTCTCGTCACTCAGTGCGTACGTAGCCCCCAAGCAAGATCACATAGCAAACAAGGATACCTAGAGGGACAATTTCCCTCTTACGAGGTTAGAAAGGAGACTCACCTCGATAAAAGCACTCCTTGGACCAAGGACCGGATCAAAGATACACTCGAATTTCTGAAACTACTCCTGACGGCTCTCCACTAGCCAAACATAGTTTAATTGAGTCAATTCATGCTCTAGGAATAAGAATTAACAAGATATTCCAAAATATAGCATTCTTGAAGGTTTTTGAAATTTCGACCCCGAGCCCATGCGTTCGAATTTTGAAAGTTCTCGAAGGAATGAATTACCTGAAACCTAAGGATCGTAATTGCATAATTTATTTAGGAATTCATGGCTAAAAAGGAGTAATTCACTAATTATCAAAGCCTTAGAAATTTCTACCCAATTTTCCCATGATTTGATATTTTAACAGGTAACCTAGTTGAAATTCCATAATTAATCCATGAATTTAGAGAGGAAATTACACTAACCTTGAGGAGCTTGACCTTGGAAAACTTTTCCCCAGCTTTGAGGAGCTGCAATGGAGGTTGGGTATTGAAAATGAAGAAGAAAACCCGCAATTGGACATTTAAGTACTGCCCAGGAAAACCTTCACCGCGATCGCGGCATTAGGCCTGCGATCGCAGAGACGAAGCTTCCAGACCAGTGCGGTCGCGCCTGAAGGTCTGTGATCACGGAGAACAAATGGCCCTGGGCCCCCAACAACACTATGTGATCGCATAGTGGGGTCTGCAATCGCGGAGAGTGAGGAGTTAGGCTTATGTGATCGCAGGAGTGAGGTCCGCGATCGCAGAGAGTGGGGGCAGAGACTTATGCTATCGCAAGGTGATGTCTGCGATCGCAGAGCACAAAATTTAGCCCAGAAGAAATCCCTCTCTGCGATCGCAACCATCCCTCTGCGATCGCAGAGAAGGAAACCAGACAGGAATTTTCTGGTTTTTCTAACTTAGCTCCCGGGGGTCTAAAACACTCCCGGGCCCCCCGGGACTCCATCCAAAAGCCCCGGCATGTCTGTATTCATGATACGGACTCGCTCGAACTTCCGGAACATGACAAACAACAACGGAACTCAAAATGTAATCCCAAAACCAAATTATTCAAACTTTAGAACTTTGGAATTCTAGAATTCATGGCATTGCGCCGAACGGGTCTATACTACTCAGAATGACCCCAAATTTTGCAGACAATTTGTAAATGACTATACGGAACTATTGCCGGTCCTGGAATTACATTCGGACCCCGATAGCATTAAGTCCCGTTCTAGGCCAAATTTTAAACTTAAGGAAATCCTGATTTCCATTTCAGGCGGTGAAACGCTCCTGGGTAATCAGAAACCTGAGTCGAACATACGTCCAAGTCCGAAACCATCATACGGAGCTACTGGAGCTGTCAGAACTCGATTCCGAGGTCATTTGCTCAAAATGCTGACCGAAGTCAAACTTGGCCAAATAGGCCAAACTTAAGGAACCAAGTGTTCCTAAACCATCCAACCCGTCCCCAAATCGCGAAGCACCCGCTCCCGCGAGTCATAAAGAATGAATAGACGCTATAGAAGGTTTCATTTAAGGAAACAGGATCTTAATACGCAAAACGACCGGTTGGGTCGTTACAGTGAACATGAATATTTTGGATTGTGATTTTAAAGAATGTATTTGCAGATATGTTTCAAGTAGGCTAACCACATTTTTATTATATTAAGCATGCTAATTAGGCGTTTTAACAATTTGCAACTCAAACAAGTACAAGATCCGAAACAACAGGATATCTAATGCACATAGAAATTCCTAACGCATGGTTTCTAAGATTGTAATGCAGTAATGACCTTATGACAGTTTATTAGGTTGTTATTAAGTGATCAGGATTATGAAATGAGGATGATAACATGCTGAAAGTGAAAGACCTAAAACAAGATTTCTACTATGTGAGATGCATGTCCTATACAAGTTATCTAATGCACAAATAAAGTCATATAGGCATGTTTTTCTACCCATCACCTAAGATAAGCATGCATAACCCCTCCCAAATTCACTATCCAGCCCCAATATTCGTTTACAAGTTATTACAAACCTGGATAATAAACTACATTGATGAAAAAGGAAAATAAGAAGTTATTCTATAGGGAGACTTCAACCAGACCCAATCTCCCAGCCTCACTCCTTTCGAGTTTCACAGCCTTAAGGGCCTGGGTGCGGCAAAGCTCCCAAGGGGACCAATAGATCCCTAGCCAATACCAGCACCCAGGAAAATTGCCAAGATTTTAACAAAGTGCAATGTGGAATTACCAGCCTTGTGTGTCAAAGTTCCATGAGTACTCAGGTGTACTCAAGACAATGCTCACACGAAGGGGGTAGGACCTAATTTTCTAGGAGTAGTGTAAGTGTAGGGAAGAGAGGAAAGTTCATAGTTTAAGAAAAGAGTTTTCAAAACTGGAGAGTTAGTTCTTGAAAGATTAACCTAAAATAAACATAAACATTGATCAACAGTTCAGCAATACAGGATTGCACACAAGGATAATGGGACAAAAAGGAAAATAGATCACATAATAACACCAAGAGATACAGAGACTTATGAAAACTCACTAAGCATGAGTACACAAAATCGAAGAGGTTCAGGGGACCAAGAAAGGGCTATGGTAGTAGACAGTATCAGGAGACAGTTATTTGGAGCAAACAATAGTCATAAGAATATAAGTCATAAGTAGGATAAGCAATAACAGGTAAAAGGTTCAGGGGGATCAGGGGACACATAATACTTGAACAGGAAAAGAAATAACCTAACGGATGTATACAGAAATAGGCAAGGTTTATAGCAAGTATTGACTTCCCTCATAGACATGTAAAGAGGTAAACATGGCAAGTATCAACAGGCAAACAAGGAATCAATTACATGTTGAACAATAGAAATATAGGTAGAAGACAATTAAGAATATGACAAACTGAAATATAAATAAACACATTGGTTTGGGGCTTTGGAGAATTAGAACATACCAGATGATAGAAGAGCACAACAAAATATAAGAGCAAGTGATAACACAATAGTAGCTTTGGCTTACAGCCGGCTACTAAGAGACAAAAGCAGGGAACAACAGTAGAACAGGGAAAGAAAGAGAGCAAGAGCACAAGAGAGCAGTATTGATAAAAGAGAATAAGTTTGAACACAAGTCTATGTTTTTCCGGTGTCATTGAAAGACATAGAGTATTTATAGTTGCAAATAGGTAGTAAAAAAAAATGGTAAAAAGAAGACAGAATCAAATCAGTGTAAGAAAATACCCGGTTCCCTTAAGTCAAGGGATTCAAACTCGAAATGGTAAAACACATAGCCATATAAGGTAAATAAAGTAAGCACAAGACTTAAATAAAGAAAATAATCAAGGTCTGTTAAGTAACAAAGAATCTCGGAATCAATTAACTGAAGAATCAAGACAAATCACTACCTTAAATTAAGGGTTTTGAATTCAACAGTAAAACACATAGTTTCATAAGGCAAAGTAAAATCAGTCAAGACTCGATTTAAGGGAAGGAATAATAGGGTAAACAATTAAGACTAGATTCAGAAAGCCATAATAGTTCAGAAAATAGGGCAAATTAATGAACAAGGTAAGTGAATCAATCAGTCTAAACAAAGAGGCAGAGTTTTCATATTCTCAATCACATCATTCAATAAAGAAATAAGAGTTAATCAAGAGGGATTTATGCTCCAAATTTCAACACATATATAGAAGAGCTAATAAGCATAGCACAGACAAGTTCAGAGTTGAATAAACAATCATATATAAATAATATGAGAAGGTTAGGCCTTAGAAACTCAGTAGAACATGTTCGAGGTACAGAAACTTAAACAGAGAGAGAGTCATGCTAATACACAGAATCAGACATAGTGAAATTAGGGTTTTAAAATAGGTGAGATAACAATCACAAAATCATCACAATATGTAGAGAATAGACTTAAGAGTGAAGAGAAAACTCAGTAGGACCAACATAGAAAAGGTTCTAAGAAACCCTTAATTTTAAAAGGAAACAAAATGTTTTAAAAACTGAAGATTTTCAGAGATTGAGTTGAGAACCGTGTAAAACATGAAGAAACAAGTTTAAATTGTTAAAAATACCATAGATTCAAGAGGTTTAGGCAAAAACTTAGGGTTTCATAAGAAACCAGAGAATCGTAGAACCTGTCGTGAAACTCAAAGATCGTGGTGGATATGGCGTGGTCGTATCCAAACCCCACCGGAGAGGCCGAAAACAACCCAAGCAAGAGCCCCCAGGAGCGAATTGGCATGGCCCAGGCCCTCAAGAGCCTCAGAGATGAAGTGAACAAGAGAGAAGGGACATCATTGAGACTGGTAGTCGAAAGAGGTGAGGCTAGAACTGGCCGGAGAAAGCCACCGGAGAAGACAAAGAACCAGAAGGTTCTAGAGAAAAGGGGAGAAGAAGAGACAAAGAGAGAGAGTGAGGAGTCTCGAAATGAGACGGGGAGGGGGGTTAGGTGTGAGTTAATTTAGGAAATGGGAGATCTGGGTCGTTGATATTATTTAATCAACGATTCAGATTTAATTAGGGATTGGGCCGGGTATGGATTGAAGATTGGGATGGGTTTATGGGTTAATTGGGTTGGGTATTTTAGGGGTTTAAATATGGCTAATAGTTAAACAAAATAGGCTAGATGTTAAATACCCAACAAAATAGATAATTAATTAAATAAAATAGCCAATAATTATATAAAAAATGCAATTAAGTTTAAATAAATGAAATTAAGGGAATTAAAAAATATTAAATATATAAAAAATGACTAATTATCGAATTAAAATAACATAAAGTGTGCAATTGGGCTATAATTGCAAAGTTACTGTAATTAGAATTAAAGGATACCCAATTGCTAATTTGTGAAATAATTGAATCCTAATGGACAAAAATGATTAAAAATGATATACCTAGCTGTGACACATTTCGAAATTATTTATAACATAATTTATGAATAATTATTTAAATATGAAATATTGAATAAGCATGCGAATAAATTAATAAAATAGGGAAAATAGGGAAAATGCTTATTATTTTAAATAGTGATTTTGAAAGCTTATATGCAAATTTGAAAATAATTTGAGGAAAATTTGGGTATCAACAGCTGCCCCTCTTTACTCGGGAAGGATGAAAGAGTTGTCGGGTAAAGATATGATGGCCAATTTTGACCGGGATGAAACTGTGGGATAGGATTTGGCCGCACCCTGGTTTCAGAGTTGCCTACATATCCCTGGTTTTACAGGAACCAGGCTGTCTGTAGTTCCGGGATCATCGGCAAAATATACCGGTGATGTTTCACAAGAACGGACGCAAGATGCATAGTAAGGTAAAAGTAGGAAGGTCTTACGGGGTTGTATCGGAGAACTGGAGCGGTTCGCTCCTGCTTGGTTGGCTGTTCCGGCCGAGTTACCTGCAAATATAGAACAAGCGGATATTGTGCATAATATAAACATGATGCAAGTTCCCGTTGGACGATGAAAGCTGTCTTCGGACAATTTAGGATGATGTCCTTAGACCATGATGTCCTGGGCCATGAATCGCTTGGCGCGGGATTCGCAGGCTATGAAATGATGTTCTCGGGCCATGAGGATGGCGCCTCTGAACCATGATGCCTTTGAATAATGATATGAAAGTTGAATAAAAGAGATCCTTAGGCCATGAAATGATGTTCTCGGGCCATGAAGATGGTGCCTCTGAACGATGACGCCTTTGGACCAGTTGGCGATATTTCAGCCCATGAAAAATGCAGTAGTATGTTGTTGACAAGACAGAGCTTAGTCTTGCAATTTGCGAAAAGAAAGAGGGCAGAGCTTAGCCCTAAAGAAAGCGTAAATAAATAACGTAACGAAAGGTGACTGCTTTGAAAAGGTAGAAAGGAGCTTAGTGTAATGAAGTAAGATGCGGAGAGAGGTAGCGTAGAACCTCGGAAGGCAGAATGATAGCCTTATGCAATGCAGGAAATAAAATGCATGGGAGGTAGCGTAGAACCTCATAAGGAAGAATAGGTAGCCTTATGCAAGAAATAAATGCAGAGGAGACAACGCTTAGTGTCGGAAGGCAGAAAGGTAGCCTTATGCAAAGATGCGAATGCAGATGGAGGTAGAGCTTAACCTTGGAAGGCAAAATGATAGACTTATGCAGATGCGAATGCAGATGGAGGTAGAGCTTAACCTCGGAAGGCATAAAGGTAGCCTTATGCAAAGATGCGAATGCAGATGGAGGTAGAGCTTAACCTTGAAAGGCAGAAAGGTAGCCTTATGCAAAGATGCGAATGCAGATGGAGGCAGAGCTTAACCCCATGCAGATGGAGACATAGCTTAGTCTCGGAGGGCAGAATGGTAGCCTTATGCAATGCGAGAAAATGCAGGGAGACAGTGCTTAGTCTCGGAAGGCAGAATGGTAGCCTTATGCAGTGCAGAAAATAAAGCGACAGTAAGAGTTCTTAGCTGATGATAAAGTGCGATGATACGATTGTTACGAATGAAGTATCGTTTGCAATGATGATAATAGTAAGCGTTTGCATGTGCGATAAGTTCGAGAGCGTATCCTTGAGAAGCATGCGTCTTGTGGGGATAATGATATGTCTTGGGCTTTCACCGTATTTGGGCCTGCATCAAAAGAACAATCGTGAGTTCCGTAAAGGGGAGGGTTAGTTCGTATCCCCGCTGGCTCGGATCAGCCTGTCTGCTTGATGATGATAACTTTGTTTGTACCACAGGGGTAGCGTTGCTAAAATAATTTTTTTTTGAGAAATAAATATGCATGGTTTTATAAAATATGATATAACATATAATCAAAAAAAGAATAATTTTCTTTGGATGAACCGACGACCACGACGCGGTTCAAGACATTGCAACCTCTCTTGCTGCGGAAATTTGAGGGTCCTCCTCAAAATTCTGCCCAAGTTTGATGGGTGAAGGCTTTTGGCTGTTACTGGTGCGGTGCTCGGCTGAACTTGCTTCGGAATTTTGAGGTCCCTCGTCAAAATTCTGCCACAGTTTCCATTCGTGGGGGAAATGAGAAATTTTTATTAAAATATGACCGAACCCATAGAACTGCCTACGTATCCCATCTTAAACGGGAATCAGGTCAGGCGTAGTTCAATTTGCAACATTGATAGAAACATAACAATTACACATAGTAGCGCTTGACTGCGTCTGAATTGATTGGTTTAGGCCAAATTTCTCCATCCATTTCTACCAGTATGAGTGCTCCTCGTGTTAGCACTCGGTGAACCATGTACGGGCCTTGCCAATTTGGAGAGAATTTCCCTTTTGCTTCATCTTGATGAGGAAAGATTTTCTTTAACACCAGCTGCCCCGGTGTGAATCGTCTTGGTTTGAATTTCTTGTTGAAGGCTCTAGTCATTCTATTCTGATATAGCTGACCATGACAAACCACGTTCATTCTTTTTCCGTATATGAGGGCCAATTGCTCATAGCGGCTTCTTACCCATTCTGCGTCCCTGAGCTTGGCTTCTTGTATGATTCTCAAAGATGGGATTTCAACTTTAGCAGGAATGACGGCTTTTGTACCGTATACCAACATGTAAGGAGTTTCCCCGGTTGATGTGCGAACCGTGGTGCGATATCCCCAACAGAGCAAATGATAATTTCTCATGCCATTGCTTGTGCTTTTCTTTCATTTTTCTCAATATCTTCTTGATGTTTTTGTTGTCAGCCTCAACGGCTCTATTCATTTGAGGTATGTATGTTGTAGAATTATTATGTTTGATCTTGAAGGTCTCACACATTACTCTCATCAAATCACTGTTGAGATTGGAACCATTATCAGTGATGATTGACTCTGGAACTCCAAACCGACAAACAATGCGGTCGCGGACAAAGTCGGCTACCACTTTCATAGTAACTGCTTTGTAGGATGCTGCTTCGACCCATTTGGTGAAATAGTCAATGGCAACTAGGATGAACATGTGTCTGTTGGAGGTTGCATGCTCGGTTAGTCCGATGACGTCTATGCCCCAGGTGGCGAACGACCATGGTGAGCTTATTGCATTAAGCTCGCTTGGAGGTACCTTTATCATATCCCCTTATATCTGACACCGATGGCATTTGCAGACATACTGGATGCAGTCTGTTTCCATGGTCATCCAGAAATAACCAGCTCGAAGTATCTTTTTTGCTAGAACAAACCCGTTCATATGAGGACCGCATGTACCAATGTGTATTTCCTCCAACAACTTCGTTGCTTCCTTTGCCTCGACACATCTTAGCAAACCCAGATCGGGAGTCCTCCTATATAGGATTCCTCTGTTGTGACAGAAATTGTTTGATAACCTTCGAAGAGTGCGCTTCTGAGTAGCGTTTGCAAGCTCTGGGTACTCTCTCTCCACCAAGTACTCCTTAATATCATGAACCAAGGCTTTCCATCTGCTTCTTCTTCAACATGGGCGCATAAGGCCGGCTGGTTGTGAATCCCCACCGGGATAGGATCAATGAAGTTCTTATCTGGATGCTGAATCATATATGACAAGGTCGCCAATGCATCGACAAAGTCATTCTAGATTCTGGGAACGTGCCGTAATTCAATCTTTGTGAACCTCCTTCTTAATTCCTGCACACGATGTAGGTATGGCAGTATCTTGGAATTCTTGGTCACCCATTCTCCTTGGACTTGGTGTATCAACAAGTCTGAGTCACCAATTAATAATAATTCTTGAACATTCATGTCGATGGCCAAATTGAGCCCAAGTATGCAAGCCTCATATTCAACCATGTTGTTAGTGAAGGGGAACCTATGTTTGGCGGATACCGGGTAGTGCTGACCGGTTTCTGAAATTAAGACTGCTCCAATACCCACGCCTTTGAAGTTTGCGGCCCCATCAAAGAACATCCTCCAACCATCGTAGGACTCTGCAATGTCCTCTCCTATGAATGACACTTCTTTATCGGGGAAATACGTTTTCAATGGTTCGTATTCTCCGTCCATAGGATTTTCAGCAAGATGATCGGATAATGCTTGTCCCTTGAACTCCGTTTGAGTTACGTAAATGATGTCGAACTCACTTAACAAGATCTGCCATTTAGTTAGCTTGCCAGTGGGCATGGGCTTCTGAAAGATGTACTTGAGCGGATCCATCCTTGATATGAGGTACGTTGTGTAGGCGTAGAAATAATGCCTCAGTTTCTGTAGGACCCAAGTCAAAGCACAACATGTGCGCTCTAATATAGAATACCGGGCCTCATACAGATTAAACTTCTTGCTGAGGTAGTAAATTGCTTGCTCTTTCCTCCCTGTTTCGTCATGTTTCCCGAGAACGCAACTGAAAGCCCCATCTAACATGACCAGGTAGAGTAATAGAGGTCTACCTGTCTCAGGAGGTACCAAGACTGGTGGTGCTGAGAGATACTTTTTGATTCTGTCGAAGGCCTTTTGACAATCCTTAGTCATTTTGGTGGCAGCATCCTTTCTTAGCATTTTGAAAATTGGTTCACAAATGACGGTAGACTGGGCTATGAACCGGCTGATATAATTGAGCCGTCCCAGGAAGCTCATAACATCCTTTTTGTTCCTTGGTGGCGAAAATTCTTGGATGGCTTTGACCTTTGATGGATCTAGCTCTATTCCCCGACGATTGACAATGAACCCTAGCAGCTTGCCAGCAGGAACCTCGAACGCATACTTTGCGGGGTTAAGTTTCAGATTGTATTTCCTTAACCTGTTGAGGAACTTTCTCAAATCTTCCATGTGATCAGCAACTTTCTTTGATTTGATGATGACGTCGTCCACATATACCTCGATCTCCATGTGAATCATATCATGGAATATAGTAGTCATAGCTCTCATGTAAGTGGCCCCTGCGTTCTTCAGACCGAATGGCATCATCTTGTAGCAATACACTCCCCATGGCGTAATGAATGTCATTTTCTCAGCATCTTCCTCGTCCATCCAAATCTGATGGTAACCAGCAAAACAATCTACAAAGGACTGCAGTTCGTGCTTGGCACAATTATCAATTAAGATGTCTATGTTTGGCAGGGGGAAGTCGTCTTTCGGATTTGCCCGATTAAGATCCCGGTAGTCGACACAGACTCTGACCTTCCCATCTTTCTTTGGTACAGGCACAATGTTGGCTAACCATGTAGGATATTCGACCACTCAGAGTACCCCGGCGTTGATCTGTTTGGTGACCTCTTCTTTGATTTTAAAACTCATGTCTGACTTGAACTTTCTGAGCTTTTGCTTCACGGGTGGGCATGTTGGATTAGTTGGCAGCCTGCGGGCCACAATAGATGTACTGAGGCCAGTCATGTTATCATATGACCAGGCGAATATGTCCTCATATTCCCTTAAGAATTCCGTATATTCCTCCTTTTCTGACGGCGAAAAGTGCATGCTGATGCGTGTTTCTTTGACGATCTCTGTGTTCCCCAGGTTGACGACCTCAGTCTCGTCCAAGTTAGACTTAGGTCTATTCTCAAATTTCTCGATCTCTCTAATAAAATCATCAGGTATATCATCCTCGTCTGACTCGGAATCTGTTTGTTGTGTTGCCTTGTTGCAGGTCACAGTCGTCGGTTCATCAAGATAAGTAATAGTAATGCTGTGTAAATAAAGTAATGGGGAGGAAAACAATAGCAAGTAAATATGAGATTTATAAATAAATCTGGGAATGCTTTGATAAATTGAATAATATTTTAAACATGGGAGCTCTTTCTTGCAGAAATTTAAAATGCGAGAAGAAAATTCTTTTAAATAAATAAACTGTAAATAATGCTTGTTTTGTTAGCCTTGCTACCCCGAGGCTCGACGGGCTTTGGTTGTCCTAGTGGACCAATTATTGAGATATTATCCCTTTCTCACGACTTGTATGGAAGGACCTTCCTCCCCCTCCTCTTCAAGAATGACACAGCAGTCCATGTCCTAATCATCCAGAAATAGATCCCTTATTACCACTAGCGCCTCATCTGTACCATATGTGATGTCAAGAAAGTCTGCTCTATGTGAGGTATTGGTTGCTCCAATGGGTAGTAGGGGCTGCGCCATGGTGGCGACCAGTCCTTGAACTCCTTCCAAGTGTACTCGTACCCTAGACCGAAAGTGGTACCGTGCTTCTTGAGTGTTATTGGCTTTGTTATTCCTTGGAGATTCTTACCGAGCCCTTTAGCTGGCTCGTACCCTTGCTAGTTAAATATGCTTTCAGTCTTACTGCCCCACCACTTGTTCTTGTCAATGGCGTTGACACGTTCTACGTTGTAATAGATTTCTCTACCCAACTTCCTCCTTCCATCGATGACCAAAAAGGTTTGGCGACCGTAGATATGGTTGCTACCGTCGCCATGAATGATTACCTCTTAGTGATTCCATTGACTTCACAGCTTGGTGTAAGGTTGATGCTACAGCCCCAACCGCGTGGATCCAGGGTCGTCCTAACATTAAATTGTAGGACGCAGGCACATCTATCACTTGGAAGTCTACATCAAACCAGGTTGGTCCCATCTGTAAGCACAAGGTGATTTCTCCCATGGTGGACCTCTGCTAACCATCGAAGGCTTTTACGTTGATCTCTCCTTCTTTTATCTCATGTAGAGTCTTGCCCAATTTCTTGAGTGTGACCAGCGGACAGATATTGAGGCTGGAACCCCCATTAATTAGGATTCTTGTGATGAAATGATCCTCACATTGCACCGTGATGTGTAGTGCTATGTTATGCCCTAACCCCTTGGGTGGTAGCTCATCTTCATGGAAAGTGATCTTATGGCTCTCCAGTATCCGGCCCATCATGTTGGCCATTTCCCCACTGATGATATTGTCTGGCTATGCTTCACTCAGCACCCTTAGCAAAGCACTCCTGTGAGTTTCAGAGTTTTGTAACAGGGAGAGGATGGATATCTGAGCTGGCGTTTTGCTCAACTGGTTGAGGATTGAGTATTCCTTGGCTTGTATCTTTCTTCACTGATCGTCACCTGTTTCAATGATGGGGGGACGGTTGTTGGCCTGCTTGCTAAACTCGGCCAAATGTTCGGGGGTATAAACTCTGCCAGTTCTTGTCATACCCTGTGCAACGATGGCGTCTTCATACTTTCCTTTACCTTTCCTCCTTGCTTCAGCGGTATAGTCCCACGGAATGGCGTTTGAGTAAAAGGGTGTCGTTGTTGACATTGCCACTGGGATAGGTGTGGTCATTCTTATTCCTGCCGGAGTATATGTTATAGATGGTCGGACTGCAACTTCGAGCGGTTGTACAAACTTGACTTCGATCGGCCCTGGGCCTTTCCTTTGGCGGGTGGTCTTGCTTCAAACACAAGTGGAATGGACATGTTTACCTCAGCTTCCTCAGATGGCTGCATCTAGACCACGATCGGATTAAGAGTAATTGCAGGATTCTTCGGATCACACTCGGCAATTAGGCCAATTGATCCCTCGGGATCCCAGTCATCTTCAACCTCAAACATGTGGACACCACCTTTGTGGTCAGGCAATGGATTATTGCGAACATTAGGAGCAAGGTCCTTGGCTACAATGATCTTGTTATCTATGAGGGTTTGTATCTTGTCCTTCAAGGAACAGCATTCCTCGATGGTGTGTCCCTACATGCCGGAGTGGTAAGCACAGGTTTTGTTTGGGTTGACCCACATAGAAGGGTTCTCGGGGGCGACAGCGGGAATGGGTGTGACATAACCGGCGACTTTGAGCTTTTCATATAATTGGGCAATGGGTTCAGCTATGGCAGTATACCGTTTTGGTGGACGACGGTCGAAGTTTGGGCGAGGTCTTGAGATGTTTTGGCGATTAGGTGATGATTGATAGTGGGAAGGTTGGGAATTGTAGGCATTATAGACGGGAGCTGGTTGGGAGTATCTGGGCGAGGTAGGGTGATATGTGGGTGGTGGAGCTTGGCAGGTGGGCGAGGGTGTTTGGTATTGAGGTGAGGCTGCTTGGTAGCATGGAGCTGGTTGGTACGTGAAGGAAGGTGCGGGGTATACTATGTATTTGGGAAGGGACTTGGCTTGCTGTGCCACCATCACGGCTCCTACATCCCTTTTCTTGGACACACCACCGGATTGCAGAGCTTTATTGGTAGCCTGTAAGGCTTCAAAATTAGTAACCTTACCGTTTTTTATGCCTTCCTCGATTCGCTCTCCCAGCTTGATGATATCAGAAAACTTGTGCCCCTCGACCATCATCAACCGCTCATAGTACTGAGGATCCTGAGCGCGCACAAAGAATTTCTTCATTTGTTCCTCTTCCAAGGCTGGTCTTACCTTGGCAGCTTCTGACCTCCAACGAGTAGCATACTCGCGAAAGGTCTCTATTGGTTTCTTCTTCAAGTTCTGGATGTAGAATACATCCGGTGCATTCTCCGTGTTGAACCTTAATCTATCCATGAAGTCCGTAGCCATGCTTACCCAGTTAGTCCATTTCTTTGGATCCTAGATGATGTACCAAGATAGTGCATCGCCTTTCAAACTCCTCATGAAGAGTTTCAGGATGATCCTTTCATCTTTCCCCACGCCGACCAATTTGTCGCAGTAAGTTCTCGATGGACTCTTGGATCACCAGTACCATCAAACATCTCGAACTTAGGAGGTTTGTACCCCTCGGGCAATTCAACATCGGGTTGTATGCAAAGATCCTCATAGTTCAATCCCTCAATCTCTTTAGCTACTTCGACGCCCTGAACTCGGTTGGTCAATTTCTTGTGTTCCTCGGCCAGATTTCTGATGAGCTTATCCTTCTCGTCGGACTCATGGGTATGCGGTGTGGAATGGCTACGGTTTCCTCATAAATGGGGTTGTCGTAAGCCTGGAAGTGGTCTCTCATCTGATCCTGGAGAGACGGAGTGTTGTAGTGACATGTGTTGCGTTGTGCTGGTGGAACGGGATCCTTGGGGTTATTGGGTTGTTTGGGAATGCTTTGTGGTAAAGTGGGGTTCGGAGCATATGGAAAGTGAACGTCTGGGACGTTGAGGGAGAATGATAAGTGGGCCAAGTTCTTGACTTGATCAAGTTCCTCTTGGAACTTTAGCAGCTTCTTCTCTAGTGGAGACATACCCTCGTGCAGAACCTGAATACCCTGACCATCAGTGATCTCAACCTGTTCATCCCTGTTGTCTTTTCTAGCACCGCTTGCATCTGCCATCTTAGTTTTACCCATGCTTTTTCCTTTGGGAGGAATGGGAGGAGGAGTAGGAGGAGGGCCCTTTGATCTTGTGCAATAAGCTGTTGATGCCAGAGTGCACGAACTAACCTTTGGGTAAGGGGAATAACTAAAGAAAAACAAAAAAGGTAGTGAAGTTAGTGAGGATTATGAAGAATATTGCGGTAATTTAAACACGTAATGCGAAAATGTAAAACGCATCATAAGTTGGGGAACTCTTTATGCCTGAGGTAGGCCTAGCGAGAAATTAATTTGGAGAACTTAAAATGCTAAATGCCTCATTTTATTGATAATAAAATAGACAAATCCAACTTGACTCTAAGAATGCGAAAATATAAAATGTCACTAATGGCCAGTGGCCTTATTACATCAGAAGCAAAGTAAAGACAAATCCTATCTATTTGGTCCCAGAAGGACATTCCCCAGACTCGGCATCTCTACTTTCCTTGATCAACATTCCCATCTCGCGGAGTCCCAGCAACAAGTATGTTTTGGCTAGAATTCCCGCTTCAGCTCCCTCGGTCTTTTGACAAGTCCCGATCCTCCTAAGGAACTTTTCTTCCAAGTCAACTATGCCTCGTTCCAAATGTGCTAGCCTCTGGGTGGAAGTGATGGTCATGTCCTTCCATTCCTCGATCAGCTTCTTTTGGGCTATGTGGATGTTGTGATGATCTTCCACACAGTCACAGAGCCTTTTGCGAAGCTGGTTGAGTCTAGTTGTTACCTCGACTTTATCATCTATGACCCAATGTTCTCGAGTGAACCCTGACTCAATACTTCCTCCCCCGTTATCTTCCAACCATCCCATATAATTAGGGGAGCAACCAGCGTGATACATGTCGGGCTTTATAGTATCCTTCTCCAATCGGATCCTGCAGTGCCACAATTGTTGAGCTTGACACTTGTGAGGGTTGTCATCATTTTGGAAGTCCGCCCTGAGATGACTCATTTTCTCGACCCTTGGGATGACTTGCTTCCTCCCAGCCTGCCTCATGACGCGAATCGGGACGTAAGGGTATGTCCCTCTAAGACCAATCAATATTAGGAACAAAGTGTCTCTAGTCCGAATGATGAATTCGTTGATCGGGAACCACTCGAACATCCATTGGATCTGATCCTCGGTCAAATTTTCCAATAACTCGACCCATCCATTGGCATTCTCTGGCTGTGAAAACATGTCGGGCATGTAGTTCATACGCTTTGGATGATGGAAAGCAATATGATCATCCCAAACTCTCCTATGTATGTCTTGACGGTAGTAACCCTTTTGCAAATGCTCGGTGAGCCAAAGCTCGAGTAGCAGGTTGCAACCCTCAAAATGTTTCGCTTCTCGTTGACAGTTCTCCAAAGCTCGGTATATGTCGGCAACGATCATAGGTACAATTCTAAAATCATATTCGTCGATCCCTTCCATCAAAGTCTTGGTAACCATAGCCAGTCTAGTGTAGATTCTCCCCTTCTTTGTCGGGAAGACCATCAATCCCAAAAAGCAGAATATGAAGACGAATACCCGGCGGTGAATATGCCCCAGGGAGGCGAGGGAGAACTCTTCCTGATATGTGCGGTAAGACTGGATATGGCCATACCTCTCGTACAAGTACTCAAAGGGGATGTACAAGTCTTCCAAGCAGACTAAATCTGGATTCTTCTTGAGTCCCATCATCTTGAGAAAACCCTGGCCTGTTCGGTTTTCAAGCATCAATAACCCTTTAGACTCCCAAGACAAACCAGCTAAACCCCCTATCTCCTCTAGTAGCGGTGTCATCTCATTGTTCCCAAATCAAAAAATCGATTGATTATAGTCCTAGAATAAGGTGGCAGCCTCTATCACCATGTTATTAGGCTGAACGTCCAAGAGAGAGGGCAAGTTGCCCAGTGTTTTCTGACTGCTGTTTTGTTGCTTGAGTGCAAGTATTCCTACCAATTCAGAAGTTTGTGGTGGATGTTGGTGACATTGCCCAATCTGGGGACCTCGTGCCTCATCTCTGCAAAGTAAACAAGTTAGGCCCTTACCCTCACCGGACTCGACCATTTAAGATCAATAATTAGCATGAGCATTTAAGTTCTCCAAATAAATGCACATAACGTGAATGCATCCTTTTGGGTTCCAGGGAAACCCAATGGACTTTGGACAAGGCTATCTTAATGCTATTGTGCAGAGAACACATTAGCCTGGCTAGGTTTGACCATGATGCATGCAACATACAATAGAGTAAGGTTTCTATTGGGGTTTTAGACTAGTACCCTTGAGCGGACAACTCAAGGGGGAAGGCACAGAACTGTCGACTGCACCGCTGATCGACTAGTTTTACCGCAAATACGCCTTTCCGAATTTAGGGGGTGATAATATTATAATAACGCAACCACTCATTGTAAGCGTTGCTATAGGATTTTGTTTGGCACGAGTGGAATATGAAGGCGGAGCATGATATGCAATAATAAGCATTAAAACAGATATGCATGTATTTTCACGTTGAGGGAAGCAGTAAAGAAAGGAAATACAATAGTTATAATGGAAAGCAGCTACGAAGAAAACATGAAGATATGTCAGTTACGTTCGGGTGAAATAAATACTTGTAAAAAGTAAACAGTTCACAGCATATAACGGGGAATAGGAAAAGGTGTATGCATTTAAATGAAAATTAAAGCTCCACATTCAGAAAACAGATTGTAATGGTATAAGCCTGGGGAACATCCCTAGCAGAGTCGCCATTCTGTCGCGCCCCCTTTTTCTATCGCACGGGTTAGGTACGGAGAGGTCGGGTTTATGACATTTTTGGACAACTCCTTAAAAGAAAGGGTTTAAGGAAGAGGCGCCACCTAACGATTTTTATGGTGTGTTAGGGCACCTAGAGTTGATAACTCATGCACTAGTTTGCATTACAAGAGATTGGGCAAGGGCTTGAAATTATCCCAAGGGGAAGGTGTTAGGCACCCCTCAAGATCCACAATTGTGGGTCCCAACCAAGAAGTTTTGTGAATTTGGACGGCGAACAAATATCAAGTAAGGTTCATATAAGAGGGGATTTCAAACAAGCATGAAAATCTTTAAAAGTTTTGGAGAAAGCATTAGAATAAGCATTTGAAAAGAACTGTCCTAGGTTTAAAGTAATACGGATCACATCAATGCAATACCTGGTATGTCACACCTGAAAAGGCACACGTGGTATTAGCGCACCAGTCATCATATCCGTATTCTACCTTTCCCACCCCGTAAAGGTTATTTAAAATGCGTGTGTTGGTTACAAATGCTTATTGTGTGCCATGACCCGTCCCATTCTATAAGTCCTAGAGGGTATTTAGGACTACTAATCCTACAAGGTGAGTACTAGGCTAAACTCTTAGGTTTAAAAGGATAAAATTCTAATCGACAAATAAAACAAGTAGGACCTCACATATAAAGGGACACATAGGGGCAAATAAAGGCTCATAAATCCCTCCACATATAGACATACAATTGGCACGTCTCAAACACACTTAAAGTCTTAGAGATGGGGTTAAAAAAAAGTTCTGAGTAAAACAGTAAGTTGATTTGGAAAACTTAGTGAAGGGGTAATTCAGAGAAATATTTGATTTTTTAGAAAATGCAGTTGTTTAAGTGGAGTGGTAAAATTCAGAAGTACAATGATTTGAAGCTTTCAGAAAACATAGTCGAACATTATTGAGGCCTGGTTTTGAAGTGAAAATAGTGATAAATGACCCAAAATACAGTAGCTTAACATATATGGTAGTTAAAGATAATTGCAGTAAATGAGTAATAAGTTGTACCAAAAATACAGTAGTTTTAAATATTCAGAGCAAGGATTCAAAATGGCATGCTTTTGAATGGAGTGAAGTATCTTTGAAAATCCAGTAGTTTAAAGCATAACACTGCAAAACTCAGAAAAGTCCTAAGGGAAGCAAATGCATAATTTCAAGACTGTTTTAAAATATGGCCAGAGTTTTAGTAAAATAAAGTGAACCTCAGTGAGGTAAAACAAGAATGAGAGCAACATGGTTCAAAAGGTTAAAGAGGTTGATTAGACCTAAACATAATTGGTTTAATCTTATCGCATTCGGCCTAAAGTTTCCTAGGCGTCGTATACATTGCCTAACTATCTCAAAAGGTGAACATGTATATTTTGGATTCTGATTTTAAAGAATGTATTTGCAGAAATGTTTCAAGTAGGCTAACCGCATTTTTATTAGATTAAGCATGCTATATAGGCGTTTTAACAATTTGCAATCCAAACAAGTACAAGATCCTAAACAACAGGATATCTAATGCACATAGAAATTCCTAACACATGGTTTCTAAGATGGAAACGCAGTAATGACCTTATGACAGTTTATTAGTATGTTATTAACTGATCAGGATTATGAAATGAGGATGATAACATGCTGAAAGTGAAAGACCTAAAACAGGATTTCTACTATGTGAGATGCATGTCCTATACAAGTAATCTAATGCACAAATAAAGTCATATAGGCATGTTTTACTACCCATCACCTAAGCTAAGCATGCATAACCCCTCCCAAATTCACTATCCAGCCCCAATATTCGTTTACAAGTTATTAAAAACCTGAATAATAAATTACATTGATGAAAAAGGAAAATAAGAAGTTATTCTATAGGGAGCCTTCAACCAGACCCAATCTCCCAGCCTCACTCCTTTTGAGTTTCACAGCCTTAAGGGCCTGGGTGCGGCAAAGCTCCTAAAAGGCCCAATGGATCCCTGGCCAATACCAACACCTAGGAAAATTGCCAAGATTTTAACAAAGTGCAGTGTGGAATTACCAGCCTTGTGTGTCAAAGTTCCATGAGTACTCAGGGGTACTCAAGGCAATGCACACACGAAGGGAGTAGGACCTAATTTTCTAGGAGTGGTTTAAGTGCAGGGAAGAGAGGAAAGTTCATAGTTTAAGAAAAGAGTTTTCAAAATTGGAGAGTTAGTTTTTGAAAGATTAACCTAAAATAAATAGAAACATTAATCAACAGTTCAGCAATACAGGATTGCACACAAGGATAATGGGACAAAAAGGAAAATAGATCACATAATAACACCAAGAGATACAGAGACTTATGAAAACTCACTAAGCATGAGTACACAAAATCAAAGAGGTTCAGGGGACGAAGAAAGGGCTATGGTAGTAGACAGTAGCAGGAGACAGTTATTTGGAGCAAACAATAGTCATAAGTATATAAGTCATAAGTAGGATAAGCAATAACAGGTAAAAGGTTCAGGGGGATCAGGGGACACATAATACTTGAACAGGAAAAGAAATAACCTAACGGATGTATACAGAAATAGGCAAGGTTTATAGCAAGTATTGACTTCACTCATAGACATGTAAAGAACTAAGCATGTCAAGTATCAACAGGCAAACAAGGAATCAATTACATGTTGAACAGTAGAAACATAGGTAGAAGACAATCAAGAATATGGCAAACTGAAATATAAATAAACACATTGGTTTGGGGCTTTGGAGAATTAATTAGAACATACCAGATGATAGAAGAGCACAATAGAATATAAGAGCAAGTGATAACACAATAGTAGCCTTGGTTTACAGCCGGCTACTAAGAGACAAAAGCAGGGAACAACAGTAGAACATGGAAAGAAAGAGAGTAAGAGCACAAGAGAGCAGTATTGATAAAAGAGAATAAGTTTGAACACAAGTCTGTGTATGTCCGGTGTCATTGAAAGACATAGAGTATTTATAGTTGCAAATAGGTAGTAAAAGACAATGGTAAAAAGAAGACAGAATCAAATCAGTGTAAGAAAATACCCGGTTCCCTTAAGTCAAGGGATTCAAACTCAAAATGGTAAAACACATAGCCATATAAGGTAAATAAAGTCAGCACAAGACTTAAATAAGGAAACAATCAAGGTCTGTTAAGTAACAAGGAATCTCGGAATCAATTATATGAAGAATCAAGACAAATCACTACCTTAAATTAAGGGATTGGAATTCAACAGTAAAACACATAGTTTCATAAGGCAAAGTAAAATCAGTCAAGACTCAATTTAAGGGAAGGAATAATAGGGTAAACAATTAAGACTAGATTCAAAAAGCCATAGTAGTTCAGAAAGTAGAGCAAATTAATGAACAAGGTAAGTGAATCAATCAGTCTAAACAAACAGGCAGAGTTTTCATATTCTCAATCACATCATTCAATAAAGAAATAAGAGTCAATCAAGAGGGATTTATGCACCAAATTTCAACACATATATAGAAGAGCTAATAAGCATAGCACGGACAAGTTCAGAGATGAATAAACAATCATAAATAAATAATATGAGTAGGTAAGGCCTTAGAAACTCAGTAGAACATGTTCGAGGTACAAAAACTTAAACATAGAGAGAGTCATGCTAATACACAGAATCAGACATAGAGAAATTAGGGTTTTAACATAGGTGAGATAACAATCACAAAATCATCACAATATGCAGCGAATAGATTTAAGAGTGAAGAGAAAACTCAGTAGGACCAACATGAAAAGGTTCTGAGAAACCCTTAGTTTTAAAAGGAAGCAAAACGTATTAAAACTGAAGATTTTCAGAGATTGAGTTGAGAACCGTGTAAAACAGGAAGAAACAAGTTTAAATCATTAAAAGTACCAGAGATTCAAGAGATTTAGGAAAAAACTTAGGGTTTCATAAGAAACCAAAGAAATCGTAGAACCTTCCGTGAAAGTCAAAGATCGTGGTGGATATGGCGTGGTCGTGTCCATATCCCACCGGAGAGGCCGGAAACAACCCAAGCAGGAGCCCCCAGGAACGAGTTGGCATGGCCTAGGCCCTCAAAGGCCTCAGAGATGAAGTGAACAAGAGAGAAGCATCATGGAGACTGGTAATCGAAAGAGGTTAGGCTGGAAGTGGCCGGAGAAAGCCATCGGAGAAGACAAAGAACCAGAAGGTTCTAGAGAGAAGTGGAGAAGAAGAGACAAAGAAAGAGAGAATGAGGAGTCTCGAAATGAGACGGGGAGAGTGGGGGGGTGTTAGGTGGGAGTTAATTTAGGAAAGGGGAGATCTGGGCCGTTGATTTTATTTGATCAACGACTCAGATTTAATTAGGGATTGAAGATTGGTCTGGGTTTATGGGTTAATTGGGTTTGGTATTTTAGGGGTTTAAATATGGGTAGTATTTAAACAAAATAGGCTAGATGTTAAATACCCAACAAAATAGATAATTAATTAATTAAAATAGCCAATAATTATATAAAAAATAAAATTAAGTTTAAATAAATGAAATTAAGGGAATTAAACAATATTAAATATAAAAAATGATTAATTATCAAATTAAAATAACATAAAGTGTGCAATTGGGCTATAATTGCAAAGTTATTGTAATTAGAATTAAAGGATACCCAATTGCTAATTTGTGAAAAATTGAATCCTAATGGACAAAAATGATTAAAAATGATATACCGAGCTGTGACACATTTCGAAATTATTTATAAAATATCTTATGAATAATTATTTAAATATGAAATATTGAATAAGCATGCGAATAATTTAATAAAATAGGAAAAATAGGGAAAATGCTTATTATTTTAAATAGTGATTTTGAAAGCTTATATACAAGTCTGAAAGAAATTTGAGGAAAAATTGGGTATCAACAGCAGCATAGTTGGCCTATGCGATCGCAAAGCATTTCATGCGATCGCATAGGGGTTTTTTCTGGGCAGTGTTATGTTTTAAACGGCAAAATTTCATTTCTTCCCCAAATTTCACTTGGTTAAGGCGATTTTGGAGGATTTCAAAGGGTGATTTTCATCAAGCATCAAGAGGTAAGTGATTCCTTCTCATTTCCAAGTTAAGTTCAAGGTTTATTCATGGAATTAGACATGAAAATTGTGGGAAAATTGGGATTTTTGAAGAAAACCTAAAATTTTGGTAATTTGGATTTTAGCCACGAATTGAGCATGAATATTTGAGTAAATTGTATATTTGAACTAGTAAAGCTATGTGTAGAGTTTATCTTCAAGAAATTTCGGAATCCGGGCATGTGGCCCCGAGGGCATTTTGGTCAATTCATTGAGCGGAGTTGGGAAATGATATAATTTGAATTTGTTACGAGTATTCGAGTGAATTTTCATTGCTTTGCTCTATATTTGGTAATTTTGGGGCGTTGTGCATCCATTGGAGTCGTCGGAACGGCTTGGAAGCCGGTTATGATGTTTCAGAGAGAGGTAAGTCTGCTTTCTAACTTTGTGAGGGGGAATTGTCCCCATAGGTGAACTAAATGAATATATGCTATTATTTGGGCGGGCTACGTACGCACGAAGTGACGGGAATCCGTGCGTAGCTACTGTTATGCCATGTCCGGGTAGTCTAGGACCCACATCATGCCTTGTGTTTTTCCTCGAAATGGATTATATGCTTTATGAATTTATGATTATATGAAACTTTGGTTTCCCTGAGATCACAGAAATTGGTAATTTAACGGGAATTGTTTATTGAAAGTAATTTAAGAAAATGTTGTATGTGGATATGACTGCTTTGCAATTTACATTCCGCGAGCGGAGTGTTATTTACCTCACTCTCATGGGAGCGGGCCGTACGCCATGGCGGATTGAAATATGCACTTATGGTTCGCGTCGTTCGACCCTTGGCAGTGCATAGATATGATTATTGTATGGCAAAGATGCACTTATGGTTCGGGCTGTTTGACCCTCTGCAGCACAATTTACTTTTATTGTTGGTTCGGGCCGAACGACCCTCGGCATTCCCTATGCATATATATATACATATGATATACCACTTGTGACTTGAATTGTTAAATTGTCTTAAGGAAGTAAATTGTTAAATAATTTCATGGATAAGTACTTGACATATAATTGTGGGAAAATGAACTAGAAATTATTTATATACTTCCAGTGTTTATTGAATTGCAGTTACTTTTAAAGTTTACTGATTTTATTACCCTCGTATGCCTTTTGCTGTTGTCATATATTGTTAAATTATATTGTTGGACCCTAGTGAGTGTCAAGTCGACCTCTCGTCACTATCTCTCTGAGGTTAGGCGAGATATATACTGAGTACACGTTGTTTTCGTACTCATGCTACACTTGCTGTGCATTTTGTTGCACATGTACTTTCATAGCGATGAGGCTGGTTGTGAGACTTAGGCGAGCTGTATCATCCGGAGGCGATCCGCAGCCGGTAGAGTCTTCCTCTAAGTATTGTATTTATTTTATTCTAAAGTCATTGTCCAACTTGTATTGCGGACAAGCTTTGTAGTATTTAGTAAAAAGTCTTAGAAATTGCTCATGTACTTGTGACACCGAGTTCTGGGATGCATTTGGAAGGTATTTTTTTAAAGTGGAAAATAGACTGTTGTTTTTACTTAAATGGATTTCATCTAGTTATTATGTATTAAAGTGAAAGGTAACGATTTTGAAAATATTGAGACCGGAATTTCTTTTAAACTAATTAATGATTGGCTTGCCTGACAGTGGTGTCTGGTGCCATCACGACCATATGGATTTTGGGTCATGACAACATGGTATTAGAGCTCTAGGTTCCCGTAGGTTTCACGGTTCATGAGCAAGTCTAGTAGAGTCTTGCGGATCAGTATAGAGATGTATATACTTATCTTCGAGAGGCTACATGGTTGTTAGGAGTACTTCCCTTCTTGATTCCTCATCGTGCGATTTGATTCCTTCAAGGCTTATGCCTATGTTTCTTCTTACTTAATCTTATACGTCGCGAAGCGCTTTCTATAAATCGGGAGTTTGAGGGATTGTAATGGTGCTACAGATATGGTGCGTGATCTTTTTCGTACATAGTTGATTGGGATGTTGTTGTCGCCCTGTAGAAGGATATTATGTTATTTCAGCTCAGTAGCTGTGTTTCTGAGAGCTTGGGGGCTATGCTCAGATTATCATGATGCTTACAATTGGTGATCGCGCGGTGTTGATATGATTGTAGAGTGCTTGCCTATATGTCGGGGTAATGAATGACTTGGAGGGAGGTCTTCTGAGGACGTGATTTCGAGGTTTCAGTATTTTAGTTCCGGCGGAGGAAAGGCATTTGGACTATGAACGGTCCGGTTCGGATTGATAAGGTAGTAAGACTTGGTGTTATTGAGCAAGGTGGAGTATTCACTTGTGTTGTTGTATCGTTGTTTGATCGAGTATAATGTGTTAAGTTCGCCGGTGTTATAGCTCTTCGGTTGCATTGGGTCAGACTGTTGTGAAGTAGAGTTGAAGAAGCGGTTGTTAGAGATCGTGGTGTGTAGTGGTTCAGAATCGAATAGTTATTTCTAATGAAGGCAACTCGAAAAAAATGATCTTCGGAGAGTTTGAAGTCGTGGTGATCTGTTGGTTCAAGAGCTACAGAGAATGATATTGAATTTAGGCCGCAATCCAGAAGCATGTGATGAAGGAAGACATGTGAGAAGTGTCAGGTGGCGGCTAAATCTCAAAATGCCAGGCATAAGGGACGAACGTCGGGTAGTTGCCTAAAGGAATACGTTTAACTAAGTGGGAGAGTGGCAGTGTAGCCTATGGGTACAGTAGTAAGACAACTTACTATCTTGAGGAAAAGTTTGGAGTGACTTGAGAGTTTTAGGGGATGGTGAGTGGGTCCTCAAGATTAAGCTGAAATGTTGGTTATTCGGCGGAAGGTTGGATGCAACAGGGAGGAGTTCTTCGGGATGAAGAAGGATGCAATATGGCGATGAATTTGAATATATTGTAACGCATTTAGTAGATGTCCATGGGGAGCGGACGGACTAATAAAGTTGGTGAATGAGAGCCGACATAGGATGGGGTATTGATGTTGCAGAAATGGTGCATTTCAGTGTCGTTAAAAGGTTTGAGTTGGCGATTTCCACAGGTTGGTTATCTTCCGTGAGTAGGTCGGCGGTTGTGTGGTTGGCAAGTTTCTACGAGGAATCGTGGTGGCTATTCGGTTGGAGGAAGGATGTGTGAATGGTGCTAATGAATTTGAGTATTTAGGGAATGCTAACAGGAGAATTCGGAAGAATTGGACGGATCTGTTGAGCAAGATCATGTTAACAAAGAAGAAAGGATCTCAGCAGGGTCTAGAGTGGTGCAAGAGTAGCTTCGGGCTAAGTGGGGGAGTCCCACCACCTGCAGTTGGGTTGTAGGAATGTGTTCTCATGGGGTTGTAGATTGTCAGCGTATTAGCAAGTTGTTACAGCTAAGGGAAAGGAGTAAAAGGGTGATTTTGCGTTGGATTTGGTGAATGTGTGCAAAGGTTGGCCCTGTTGGACCAGGGTTAGGCTTTGAAAGATTCAGAATGTATGATTAAGGCATAGGCGAGTTGTAAGGATAGTGACTCAGTTACGTGCTTCATTTAGAAGGGTGTTTATGTGCTAGAAGAGCCTTGGATTTGATTATATTTTGGGTCAGTCAGAGTGGGTGACTCTCAATAGCGGTCCTAGTGAATTTAAAAGTTAAGAATGCGGCGTTTAAGGGTTTCAGGCAGCAGTATGATTAAGAACCGAGCTTTTGTAGTGTAATTTCTTAGAAGAAGGAAAATGGTTGGGGTGTTCTATGATATTTTCAGCATGCAGGATAGTATTGGAGGAATGGGAAAAATAAACTCCAGGTTGTAGAAAGATTATCAAGAGGGTGTGAGACGGGTTGCGGTATTTAGGTAGCATAGTCTCGTGAATCAAGGTCACTCGGAATGAGTGAGTGTTGAGTTTGCTATGAGTTTACAGAAGTTACTTTTATCTGTGAGGCGATTAAATATGATTAAAAGAAGATAGATCGGTTAGCCATGGTTGAAATGGCACATGTACGTCAGTGATCAGTTCTTTCGGTGTGATTGAGTATGTGTATGGTTTGTGCAGATGTGTGTGGGGCATGTCGGCCGTCGTAATAGATTTCATTGGAAGCATTTAAATGCTATGGCCTGTCAGGTGTAGGCGGATCCCGGAAGCTTTATGGTGGTTCAGACCACTACTTAAGGATTTGCATGTATTGTGATTGTGAGAATTTGCTCGTGTGTTGTTATGGTTCTCATGAATTGAGGTAAGTAAAAGGGTTATATATGATGAAGTGCTCGCCCTATTAGTGAGTCAGGAGTTACGATGGAATTCTTGCGTTATTTCATATTGGCATGTGAGGTGCAGTAGCCAGTGTGTAACTGGGAGTAAGAATCGACGTTGCGGTTTGGAGTAAAAAAGGATGTCATGAGCTCAGATAAGTAAGAAAAAGTGATTTGGAAGTTCAGAGTAAGCTGGTGTATCTTCAGTGTCACCTCAGATCGATATTCGATGAAAGAGGCTTTGTACACTGGTTATGGGTTCTTGATGTGTTTTGCGGCATTTGTGTGGTCGGTGGTTGGAATGTGCAGACTTGTTACCCCATGGAAGGTCGTGGGAGCGTGACCACGAGAATATTGTATAAGTGTGACATGTAGTCACCTGATTGGTCGAAGAATTAGACCAAGTATAAAGGGGTGTAATATTGCTTAATTGAGAATTTATGCCTGGAAAGCGTACAGTTCGGTTGATTGTGGATTGTGGGGTGTTTGTCCCAGCTATGATGGTTGTTCTTGTGTATTATGAGAGGAATTGGGGTATTATGGAACCGAGTGAAGCTATTAGCCTAGTGCAGTGTGAGCGTAATCAGCTTGAGGGTTGTGAAGGGATTCAATGTGGTTGTGGGCTCCATGTGAATCATGTATGTTCATTTCTATATAGAGCTCCTTAAGGAAAGGTGTTGGAATATTAGATGTTGTTCCGTCTTCGTCAAATTCAGGTATATTATGATCGTGCCGTGTGAGTTGTGAAACGGCTTGATAATTTCTTATGTGATGAGATTCCGCGGAGTGATGGGGTTATGTGGGCAGGATGGCCCGCGAGATTCAGATTATACATCACACCTTAGTTGTGCTTGAGTTTTGTAGCATATGGCTCTATCAGTCTCCCCATAATGGTATTATGCACTTAGCGTGCTTGTGACCGATATTCAGTAATTTGTAATAGTGAGAAATTCAGCTCCGTGTATATTTCATTATGTAAATCTTATGATGGGATTGGGTGGCACGCCGCCACGGGTATGTTATTTGGATCGGGTTGCACGCCGCAACAGTGTGATGTTGAGCAAGGCTCCTATAATTATTTTTCTTGTGTTTTACTTCATATTTTTCTGAGGAAAGTTCATATTTGTTGCGTGAGTTGAGTAGTCCCTTCCTGAGTCATTTCTTATGTATCATGTTCAAGTTGTGGCCTATTGGCGCATTGTGGCATCATGTGTGACTGTTGGTCATATCTGGGGTGATTGGTTGTTGGAATAGTTCATACTGGGTGAGATGAGAGTATTGGATCAGGGGTCAAGTGCGATGAGATTAAGTGAAGTATACTACAGGAAAATTACCCTCATTTGTTTGTAATGAGATGATGCTTTTAGTCAAGGAGAAATATTCCATGTTCGGTTAGCTCTGCAGTGGGTTAGAATTTCTGCACATCTTCTTTGTTGTGGTGGTATCACCAGCATTATAGCAGGATATATGTTTGTATCTTATAAGGTGCATTGAGAACATCAAATTCATAGAATTTTGGCTATTAAGGTTCAGGGAACGTCATTGTGGTTAGATGATAGATTATGCGGTGTATGGTGCTTATTCAGCAAAAATATGCAGTCATGTTTTGGTACCACGTATGGTAGTTGATACAGTGATTATATATTGGAAATAGGTTTGGCAGAGAAAATTCAGGTGTAGGAGCTGGGTTCTGAGCTTATTGTGTGGATAAAAGAGGATATCTTCAGGTTTGATCGAGCTAATGTGCTCAACTGGGTTGTGGTAGCATGATCAGGTGCACGGGGTGTTAAACCCTGATTTCAGATAACTCAAGAGAAGTTCTTAGCACGTTCGAGGACGAGTGTCTTTTTAAGTAGGGGAGAATGTAAGGACCCGACCGGTCATTTTGAGCTCTAGCGCGTCGTTCAGCGGTTGGAATCGGAGGCAGAGCTTAGCCCGAAAGAGAAGCGAAGTAAATAATGCTTGAGAGATAGCGCTTAGTGTAATGACCCGATCGGTCATTTTGAGCTCTAGCGCGTCGTTCAGTGGTTGGAAGTCATGAAAAACTTCATTTGAGGTATTATGACTTGTGCGTATGGTCAGAGTTGAAATTCAGGAAGTTCGGAGTTAAATTGGAAGGAAAATTTTCATTTTAGAAGCCTTAAGTTGGAAGAATCGACAAAGACTGGAATTTGGAGTAAACGATCTCGGAATCAGGATCTAAAGGTTTCAGCAAGTTTGTATGATGATTTCGGACTTGGGCGTATGTTCGGATCGGGTTTTGGATAACCCGTGAGTGTTTCGGCGTATATTGTGGAAGTCAGCATTTTTGAAGGAATTTCCTAAGTTTGGCTTGAAGGGCATTTCAGTGATATTGATGTCGGTTTTGAATTCCGAGTCCGGGAATAGCTTCGTATGGAAATTCTGGAGTTGGGAGCGCGATCGAAAGTGAATTCGGATGTCCGTAGGTTATTTTGAAGCCGTTTGGCTAAAGATAGAAATTTAAAGGTTTTTGAGAAATCCGACCGGAAGTGGAAATTTTGATATCGGGGTCGGAATGCTGTTCCGGAATTTGGAGCAGGTCCTTAATGTCGAATATAACTTGTGTGCCAAATTTGGGGTCAATCAGACGTGATTTAATAGGTTTCGGCATCGGAGGTGGATGTTTGAAATTTCAAGTTCATAAAGTTTGAATTTTAGTGCGATTCGTGATTTCAGCGTTATTTGATGTGATTTGAAGCCTCGAGCAAGTTCGTGGGATGTTATGGGACTGATTCGTGTCATTTGGACGGGGTCCAGGGGGCCTCGGGTGTGTTTCGGGATGAGTTCGGACAAATTTTCTCTGTTTTGCCGTTGTTGTTTTCTGGTGTCACTGTCCCAACTGTGCGATCGCGGAGAAGAAATTAGAGGGCTGCAATTTTGGCTTGTGCGATCGCACCTGGAGGAATGCAATCGCACATAAGGAAAGGTTGAGGCTGCAGGAAATTGGCCTGTGCGACCGCATGGGTTATTGTGCGATTTCACAAGGGTGCGTTTGGAGCTGTGAGGCTTATGCGATCACGTAGGGGGTTTTTCTGGGCGGTGTTATGTTTTAAACGGGAAAATTTCATTTCTTCCCCATATTTCACTTGGTTAAGGCGATTTTGGAGGATTTCTGTCACGACCCAAACTGATGGGCCGCGACGGGCACCCGATACCTTACTCGACCAAGTACCAACGTGACGTATCTGTCTTATTAAATTATCATATACACCTGACATACGGGCCTAATAGGCCAACATAATCATTTATAAATTCAAAACATAGGCCGACAAGGCCGTACAATCTTTCACGTATACGACATATGTTTACAAGCCTCTAAGAGTACATAAATGTCATAAAGGTCGGGATAGAGTCCCACCATACCAAATAATACACGTCTATATCATACTAACCAAACAAGCGACTTCGAAGCAAATGGAGCGCACCAACATCTTCCGCTGAGCTGATAGCCTACTTGGAGGGATCTCGACCTGTCTATCGGGACCTGCGGGCATGAAACACAGCGTCCCCAGGAAAAAGGGACGTCAGTACGAATAATGTACCGAGTATGTAAGGCACATAAATAAGTACATAAGAGACATGGAAGAAATATAGAGTACATGACTCAACCCGTAAGCCTGAATAACTTTGTAAATCATAAATTACTTTTAGCGTAATGCATATGNAAATCATAAATTACTTTTAGCGTCATGCATATGCATATGAATGTCATGTCGTGCATAGGTGCATGCTTCATAACATCATCAACCTCTGATGGCATCCCATCATATCATATCGGCCACTGTGGGAAAAATCATCATCGTATACCAGCTGATCAGGTGGTGGTGCGTATATAACGCCATAAACTTTCCCATATCCAATATACATATATATAGACATACATATATACGCGTATATAACGCCATCTGGTCATCGGTTAATGCACATGAATACAATGCATGAAAAGTACGTTAATAAAAATTTTCGGAGCTTCATAAGGCCATTTTGTCGTTGAGTAATATCATAAAGTAAACTCATTTCAAATTTCATATTTTTCTGAGACTCATGAACAGATGATAAAATTATATGACACATGGAAATTTTATAACATAGTATCTCTAATACTTTTATGAATAGAGTCATTTATGGAATTTCTGCATTTGCACGTTTCGTTCGTATTGCATGGATCATGCCAAAAGAAAGAAGGGATAGCCTTAACATACCTATTTCTGGAATTATTTGAACGAATCTGCTTATGTGAAATTTACACTTTATCTCCTTGAAATTAGAATAAACTTGGCTTGGACGTTTGGATGAAGCCTGGAACGAAATTGTTTGGAACAAATATTCTGCTTCAAAGTTCTTGGTTTAGAACCAAGAAAAGATTTTGTTGGCTTTGAATGAAGACTCTTAGCTTCTAAACTAATTACTTTAGAAACACTTCCATGTTGCCCCCTTTCTGAAAGTGACTAAACGTCACTTTTGTATCTTTTGTTCCAAGACTTCGACAAGTATCAAATTTGTGGATAATATCATTTCCTAGGTTGCCGCCTAGGTTAATTAGTTGCTTAGTCATTTCATGTGTTGTCACATGTATTTTGGAGTATAATTAATTAAGTTTTATCCCCTTATTAGTTAACCGGGTAATGTCCTGTTACCAGTAATAAATTAATTACGCACATAATTTAAAAATTACTACAAATTAATTAAAATTCTATTTATTTATTTTTAAAATACTTCATATATACCTTATATATTATACTACCGTGGTCATATGGTACCTTGCATGGTACTAGTTCATAATTATCGGGTATTATCGCTCGACCCGTATTTTATTCCAAATTGACCACTTTTAACGAAATCCGTTTTCTTTAATCTGTGTACCCTCTTATTCTTCATAACACTTATTTATCGCTTGCTATAAATAGCGTAAGTACATTAACGTCAAGATGATCTCATCTCCGAGTTTACATCGGTTAACTGAAAATGAAATTTTAACGTACAATACTTCATGGTGCAACATCGTCGTAACTTAATACTGCGAAGCGTAACATCACCGTAATACTGCGGGGCGTAACATTATTCCTCCCTTTGGAACATTCGTCCTCGAATGTTGACTGATGCACTTATCATTTTCATAACTTATATTTTCCGAATACTTTTGAACTTCCCTTGCCATCTAGGAGCCTGTTCTGTGAATAATTCCAAAGTCCAGGTCATTTCCCCTTTAGGTCTCCTTCTCACATCACAACTTGTAGTCGGAATCCTTTCAATCTCGTAACTGTTGCCACCTTTCATCATGCAGCCTGCACAATTTTGACCTTGTAAGGGTGCCCAATCTCTAGGCTTCATATGTAGAGCTTGATAAGATGTCCCTTTTGGTATATATGAGTATACTAAAGTACTTCTGTGTATAGATGTCCCTTGCTATATCTAATCGCATAGGTCCGTTTAGCCATCCGTATGAATTTATTTCCATAACTCTTACTTTAATTTATCGTTGCTGAGGTCTGCTACCAAATCCTTGCTTACTCTCATTGCTTATTCCATATGTACAAATTTAAGTCCTTTAATGCTTCCTCGTTACTGCTCATCTTTAGAATGACGGTCCAATCTCATCTCATACTTTGTGACTTTTTTTCATCTATTGTTTTCACCTCAATGTTGATTTACAATATATCACTGATAACTTGAAACTTCTTACGTAATACTTTTCCCCTAGGGCTTAATCCTAATGACTTATCCATTCTCGTCACCTTTTCACTTGTGTTTCCTCATCCTTACTCATGCTTTCTTAAAACTTTGTCACCCTACCATACTTTAGCTTGCGACCTATACATATCCATTTATAAAATTTTCTTCAACTTGCTTGCACCATTGATTTCCTTATGTTATTCTGGAACGTCAAGCGATACAGCACATCGTCTCCAACGTTTCTCTATTCTCTTAACTAGATCTCCCGGTGCTTAGAAATCATAGGTTGGAAGACATGCCGCTATCATTCTCGGTTATTGGATCCCCATCAAAAGTATGGGCTATTCACGATCTTCTGCCTTTATGTATCTCGTAAGTTGTTCACTTTTACCTTACTTACCTTAAAATATCGCATAGTATTTTCTATTTCTTTCATGACCTCCCTTCCACATAGGTATAATTCACGTCCATAACTTGAAGCTCTATTATAATTCTTACACCTCTGGTGCATACACAATCCGGTGGGAGTTCGTACTGACTTCTTATGAGGATGGTACTCTTCAGTTGGCTTCATCGTAAAGCTATTATAAAATATGGCTACTGTACTATCTTTCTTATACCTCTGCTACTTAAGAGTGATCCCGAGGTCTATAATTCTCTTGGTTTCTCCTATTTTTCTTAGTCGATGTAACTCTTTAGTCACCTCTTCTTTCTGATCAGCCTCTATGTAGGCTTAAGATATCTTCCGACCTGCGGTTGCGGGTATTAGTTATTACTTTAGGTGTTCATAGGCGCTGAGGGATATTTATGATAAAATCCTTTAACAATTCAATCCTTCATCTATGACCTGGGCTCAATTCTTTCTTTTAATGTATACCAGAATCTTCTACGGCTGTATATTATGCAGGTATAAAACTCCAAACTCTTAAGTGCGTTCATAACGTTACCAACTCGGGATCATTGATCGAATAGTTTCTTTCGTTCCTTCTTATCTTTCTTCGATGTAAGCTATTACCTTTCCTGGTCTTTCTGCCCCCATGTTGCGTGCATACTTAGCTTATCTTAGTTCCCACGCATGCTAGAGTTTTCGTGCAACTCATATGATCTCGAATATTACTTTTAATTCTTACTTCCCGTTCATTAGCCACGGTAGGTGCCACTTTCCTTTGGAATGCTTACAATGTTGTTGCGAGATTGTTGTTATACGACCATTTCCTCTTTAGGTCATTGTGCTTAGGTTGAAGCCTTCTTTCTTATCTCCTCATCTAGTCTTTCGTTGTACTACTTAGGGAGCACCCTTGACTCTCGTAAAGTTGTGAGCTTTTTACGGACCTTTTTGATGTCCTTACTTGCCTATAATCATCCATAGTTGCTTACTTCCATGCCCTTGTGCTTGTATGGTTGCTTATGTACTGATATTTTGACTGCCTTCCCAGTGGCACTTTCTTTTATCCCCGTAACATTCATAAGTATCTTTAAATACCGCGACTCTTATTTGAATATATCTCAAGTATTATAATGATATTCTTCGAGGGTGAACTCTCCATGTTGGGTTCTACTATGTTTATCTCACACGATCTGATGATTCGTCTGTAACCTCCTGTTTAGCAATAACTGGGATCTTTCTGACCAATTACTAACTACTCGTTGGCCCATTCTCACATAGATATTCCATAAAATCTTTCTTGGGTTATTTCCTTTGTCTTAACTTACGTCTCGCACTGGTTCCTTATTTATCCATAATATTCCGGGCAGGAACGCCTCACTTCTTCTCCTTGACGTTGTGTTTGCATAATGTTCTGGGACCATAGCCTATTTGTAGGCTTTGAATAGTGCAATCTCATCCCTTTCTTGTTTTTATTACATTCTTCCATAACCATTTCATAGCTACTAGAACCACTTAACTCTGACTTAATGCCACATTACTCCATATTCCCCCCCCCCCCTTTAGGGATGTACTAAAAACTAAAGCCACGAGGATCTACCTATATATATTTTACCTCTTCATCTTTGGCGTCGTTTATCAACATCAATGATCCTTACTTGCCTTGTGGCAATTATTCTGTACCAAGGATGACAAATTCCCTTACTCGTGAGGGTGACACTTAGCGTAACTGGCACATACAGTCTCTTAAGCTTAACTTTGCTCACATTGCTTGCTCTAGGGAAGCGTCTCCCCGAATGACTATTCTCTGTATTCATCGTGAATCTTCTTCTGTGGTCCCTTCTATTACCACCGTAATGAAATCTGAAATTCCCATGATGCCGAGTACTTCCCAATCATTCAGTCCCTAATTCATGTTTAGTTTATCTTTATCCACCAGTACATGCTGACTTCTATTACTCTGGGTCTAACTTTTTCTTCTGAATCACGTTAGAGTCGCGAACTTGTTTCTCGAAACGAGGATATGACTTTATGGCCTATATTCTTTTGTTACCTCCAGGCATGTCACTTCTCGTCTTTTACTTCACTTGACTATCGACTCTGGAATACTGTCATCATTTTGGCCTACCGTTGTCGTCCATGTATCACATCTTACTCTTAATGCTTCATTAGTTGTCCTCTTATTTCCTGCGAACATTTCTGTCTATCACTTTATTATGAAAACTTCAACAAGATATTATTTTGCTTTTAGTTCCCCTTTGCACCATCCACTGGTTCATTAGGTTGCCTAGCATTATCTCTCAACTATGGACGGGAGCCATACTAAGATAATATTTATCCTTTTTAGGCTTCCAGTGCATGTCGTTGTAGTACTCATGTCTAGCTGTACTATTTTAGAGTGCACCATCTAGGTATTCCATAAGGAGATCTAGTATCACCTTTTTAATATCCTTCTGAAATGTAAATTAGCGCAAACTATCCATCCATTATTTTGGGTTACTCTAACCCCATCCGGATCCTGCTATCCCATCCTTCTCTTAAACCATATCCGTAAGCTCCCATAGGGCATGACAGAGATAAGTGTGGCTGATTGTACGTACATCTGTTACTGTTGAAGGTAACTCAAAATGCTTATATCTTCCTTCCTTAATGATGAATAATGATAATCTTTATTAATTGGGTACCCCATACCCTTCTTCACCTTGCTTCTTTTACTTGCTGAAACTTGTGTCTAACTTCCGATTCCGTTATTCTTTTTTACCGTAAGAGTGGATAAGTATTCTTTCCTTAAAGCTCCTTATCAAGAACCTTACACCTTTTAGTACATGCATGATCTGCCGAAGACCTCACATTTACTCATCATAAGCAAGATGCAAAATCGAGTTCCTCTAACTCAACACTTCCACAACTATATCCCTCATTGACCGTCTTTCTGAATGTAGGCATCGTCTTATTATGGATAAAATAGAATTTTGGAATTTGAATTCTTATAAGTGAGCTCTACCACACGATCTAGAGTAAGAATAAAGAGTGACAATCTTAAATGCCTTGTAGCCTCCTGCTTATAAGTGTGGTGCACGACACACCCATAAACAAGACTCTACTAGACACGGCTTGTAGACTCCCTAGGACAGAACTGCTCTGATACCACTTTTGTCACGACCCAAACTGATGGGCCGCGACGGACACCCGATACCTTACTCGACCGAGTACCAACGTGACGTATCTTTCTTATTACATTATCATATACACGTGACATACGGGACTAATAGGCCAACATAATCATTTATAAATTCAAAACATAGGCCGACAAGGCCGTAAAATCTTTCACGTATACGACATATGTCTACAAGCCTCTAAGAGTACATAAATGTCATAAAGGTCGGGATAGAGTCCCGCCATACCAAACAATACACGTCTAAATCATACTAACCAAACAAGCGACTCCGAAGAAAATGGAGCGCACCAACATCTTCTGCTGAGTTGATAGCCTACTTGGAGGGCTCTCGACCTGTCTATCGGGACCTGCGGGCATGAAACGCAGCGTCCCCAGGCAAAAGGGACGTTAGTACAAATAATGTACCGAGTATGTAAGGCACATAAATAAGTACATAAGAGACATGGAAGAAATATAGAGTACATGACTCAACCTGTAAAGAAAAACTTTGTAAATCATAAATTACTTTTAGCATCATGCATATGCGTATGAATGTCATGTCTTGCATAGGTACATGTTTCATAACATCATCAGCCTCTGAGGGCATCCCATCATATCATATCGGCCACTATGGGAAAAATCATCATCGTATACAGCTGATCAGGTGGTGGGGCGTATATAACAGCATAACCTTTCCCATATCCCATATACATATATATAGATACATATATACGCGTATATAACGCCATCTGGTCATGAGTCAATGCACATGAATGCAATGCATGAAAAGTACGTTAATAAAATCTTTCGAAGCTTCATAAGACCATTTTGCCTATGAGTAATATAATAAAGTAAACTCTTTTAAACTTTCATATTTTTTTGAGACCCATGAACAGATGATAAAATATTATGACACATAAAAATTTAAGAACATAGTATCTCTAATATTTCTATGAATAGAGTCATTTATGGAATTTGTGCATTTGCACGTTTCGTTCGTATTGCATGGATCATGCCAAAAGAAAGAAGGGATAGCCTTAACATACCTGTTTCTGGAATTATTTGAACGAATATGCTTCTGCGAAATTTACACTTTATCTCCTTGAAATTGGAATAAACTTGGCTTGGACGTTTGGATGAAGCCTGGAACGAAATTGTTTGGAACAAATATTCTGCTTCAAAGTTCTTGGTTTTAAAACCAAGAACATATTTTGTTGGCTTTGAATGAAGACTCTTAGCTTCTAAACATATTAATATAGAAAGACTTCCATGTTGCCCCCTTTCTGAAAGTGACTAAACGTCACTTTTGTATCTTTTGTTCCAAGACTTGGACAAGTATCAAATTTGTGGATAATATAAGTTCGTAGGTTTCCACCTAGGTTAATTAGTTTCTTAGTCATTTCATGTGTTGTCACATGTATTTTGGAGTATAATTAATTATGTTTTATCCACTTATTAGTTAACCGGGTAATGTCCTGTTACCCAGTAGTTAATCAATTACCCACATAATTTAAAAATTACTACAAATTAATTAAAATTCTATTTATTTATTTTCAAAATACTTCATATATACTTTATATATTATACTACCGTGGTCATATGGTACCTTGCATGGTACTAGTTCATAAATATCAGGTATTATCGCTCGACTCGTATTTTATTCCAAATTGACCACTTTCAACAAAATCCGTTTTCCTTAATCCGTGTACCCTCTTATTCTTCATAACACTTATTCATAGCTTGCTATAAATAGTGTAAGTATGTTAACGTCAAGATAATCTCATCTCCGAGTTTACATTGGTTAACTTAAAATGAAATTTTAACGTACAATACTTCATGGTGCAACATCGTCGTAACTTAATACTGTGAAGCGTAACATAAACGTAATACTGCGGGGCGTAACAATTTCAAAGGGTGATTTTCATAAAGCATCAAGAGGTAAGTGATTTCTTCTCATTTCCAAGTTACGTTTAAGGTTTATTCATGGAATTAGACATGAAAAATGTGGGAAAATTGGGATTTTTGAAGAAAACCTAAAAATTTGATAATTTGGATTTTAGCCACGAATTGAGCATGAATATTTGAGTAAATTGTATATTTGAACCAGTAAAGCTATGGGTAGAGTTTATCTTCGAGAAATTTCGGAATCCAGGCACGTGGGCCCGAGGGCATTTTGGTCAATTCATTGAGCGGAGTTGGGAAATGATATAATTTGAATTGTTTATGAGTATTAGAGTGAAATTTCATTGCTTTGCCCATCATTTGGTAGTTTTGGGGCGTTGTGCATCCATTGGAGTCGTCGGAAGGGCTTGGAAGCCGGTTATGAAGTTTCGGAGCGAAATATGTCTCTTTTCTAACTTTGTGAGGGGGAATTATCCCCATAGGCAAACTAAATGAATATATGCTATTATTTGCAGGGGGCTACTGTTATGCCATGTCCGGGTAGTCTAGGACCCACATCATGCCTTGTGTTTTTCCTCGAAATGGATTATATGCTTTATGAATTTATGATTATATGAAACTTTGGTTTCCCAGAGATCACAAAAATTGGTAATTTAAAAGAATTGTTTATTGAAAGTAATTTAAGAAAATGTTGTATGTGCATATGACCGCTTCGCAATTTATATTCCGCGAGCGGAGTGTTATTTCCCTCACTCTTATGGGAGCGGGTCGTACGCCACGACAGATTGAAAGATGCACTTATGGTTCGGGCCGTTCGACCCTCGACAGTGCATATATATGATTATTTTATGGCAAAGATGCACTTATGGTTCGGGTCGTTCGACCCTCGGCAGTGCACAATTAACTTTTATTATTGGTTCAGGCCGAACGACCCTCGGCATTCCCTACACATATATATACATATGATATACCACTTGTGACTTGAATTTTTAAATTGTCTTAAGGACGTAAATAGTTAAATGATTTCATGGATAAGGACTTGACAGATAATTTTGGGAAAATAAAGTAGAAATTATTTATATACTTCCAGTGTTTATTGAATTGCAATTACTTTTAAAGTTTACTAATTTTATTACCCTCGTATGACTTTTGCTGCTGTCATATATTGTTAAATTATATTGTTGGACCCCTCGTCACTACCTCTTTGAGGTTAGGCGGGTTACTTACTGAGTACACGCTGTTTTCGTACTCATGCTATACTTGCTGTGCATTTTGTTGCACAGGTACTTTAATAGCGATGAGGCTGGTTTAGAGACTTAGGCGAGCTGCATCATCCGGAGGCAATCCGCAGCCGGCAGACTCTTCCTCTATGTATTGTATTTATTTTATTCTAAAGTCTTTTTCCAAATTGTATTTCGAACAAGCTTTGTAGTATTTAGTAAAAAGTCTTAGAAATTGCTCATGTACTTGTGACACCGGGTTCTGGGATGCATTTGGAAGGTATTTTATTAAAGTGGAAAATAAACTGTTTTTTTACTTAAATGGATTTCATCTAGTTATTATGTATTAAAGTGAAAGGTAACGATTTTGAAAATATTGAGACAGGAATTTATTTTAAAGTAATTAATGATTGGCTTGCCTGACAGTGGTGTCTGGCGCCATCACGACCTTATGGATTTTGGGTCGTGACACTTAGTCTCGGTAAAAAGTAAATTAGAGGAAGAGCTTAGCCTCATGCAAATATGGAGGTATTGCTTAACCTCATGCAGATGGGAAGGCAGCGGTTGGCCTTACGCAAGGGAAGGTAGATATTAGCCTTATGCAAAGTAGAGGTAGAGATTAACCTCATGCAGATAGGAAGGCAGCGCTTGGTCTTATGCAGAGGAAGGAAGAAATTATCCTTATGAAGATGGAGGAAGATATTAGCCTCATGCAGGGGAAAGCATAGATTAGCCTTATGCAAATGGAAGGAAGAGATTAGCCTTATGTAAATTGAGGCAAAGTTTAGCCTCATGCATGGGAAGACAGAGATTAGCTTTATGCAGATGGAGGCAGAGCTTAGACTCATGCAAAATGCGGGACAAAGCTTAGTCCCATACAAGATGAAGGCAGAGCTTAGCCTTATGCAGAAGAATCAATGGCAAATGATAATGGAATTTCTTAACTGGTAGCAGATTTCAATATTGTGATTGTTGTGAGAATTGTGATTCCAGAGCATGTTTATTCTTTGTGTTGATAGAAAATTGCAATTGTTTTGAGAATTTTGACCTTGAAGCGTGTTCATTCTTTGTTCCTGCATCCAAAGAAAAATTGTTAGTTTTGTAAATGGGGAAGGTTGGTTCGTATCCCCGCTAGCTTCGTTTGGATCGTTCTGCTTGGTCTGATGATCCTGTTTATATCATCGGGGTAGCGTTTTCTAAGCAGAGCTATTATTTGAAAGCAAGCATGCATGATTTTGTAAATACATAGTATAAAATATATTTTAAGAAATATAGATGAACCAACGACCGTGAAACAGTTCAAGACATTGCAACCTCTTGTGCTACGGAATTTTTAGGGTCCTCTTCAAAATTCTGCCCCAGTTAGATGAATTGACGTCTCTGACTGCTTCACATGTTGTGATTGGCTAAACTTGCTTCAGCATTTTGAGGATCCTCCTCAAAATTCTTCCTCAATTTCTAATTGCGGGGGAAAATGAGATTTTATTGAATTGTGACCGAACCCATAGGGCTGCCTACGTGTCCCCTCTTAAACGGGAATCAATTAAGGCGTAGTTCAATTTACATCATTTGAGGAAAGCATAAAGAATTATACATAGTAGCGCTTGACTGCATCAGAATTGAATAGTTTTGGCCAGACTTCTCCGTCCATTTCTACAAGTATAAGAGCTCCTCCTGTCAACACTCGGTGAACCATGTATGGACCTTGCCAATTAGGATAAAATTTCCCTTTAGCTTCATCTTGATGTGGAAAGATCTTTTTCAACACCAGCTGCCCCGGTGTGAACTGTCTTGGCTTGAATCTTTTGTGAAGGCTCTGGTCATTCTGCTATGATAAAGTTGTCCGTGACACACTGCATTCATTCTTTTCCCGTCTATGAGGGCTAGGTGCTCATAACGACTCTTAATCCATTCTGCATCGCTGAGCTCAGCTTCTTGTATGATTCTTAAGGAAGGAATCTCCACTTCGGCAGGGATAACAACTTTTGTACCATAAACCAACAAGTAAGGAGTTGCCCAAGTTGATGTGCGGACTGTGGTGCGGTATCCCAGTAAGGAAAATGATAACTTTTTGTGCCATTGTTTGTGCTTTTCTATCATATTTCTCAATATCTTCTTGATATTCTTGTTGACGGTTTCTACAACTCCATTCATTTGAGGTCTATAGACTGTGGAATTATTTTGCTTGATTTTGAAAGTCTCGCCTGGCTTTCATTAGATCATTGTTGAGATTGGAGCCGTTGTCGGTGATGATTGACTCTGGGACTCCGAATCGACAGACAATACCGTTGCGGACAAAGTCTGGCATGACTTTCTTAGTCACTGCTTTGTAAGATGCTTCTTCGACCCATTTGGTGAAATAACTAATAGCTACTAAGATGAACCTGTGTTCGTTTGAAGCTCTAGGCTCAATCGGTCCAATGACGTCCATTCCCTAGGCGACGAATGGACAAGGAGAGCTTGTTGCATTGAGCTCACTTGGGGGTACCTTTATCATGTCTGTGTGTACCTGACATCGGTAGCATTTTCGGACATACTGGTTGCAGTCCGTCTCCATGGTCATCGAGAAGTAACCGACTCAGTATCTTCTTTCCCAAGACAAAACCATTCATATGCGGGCCGCATGTACTAGCATTTATCTCTTCAAGTAGTTTGGAGTCTTCCTTCGCATCGACATATCTTAATAATCCCAAATCGGGAGTTCTCCTGTACAGGGTTCCTCCGTTGTGAAAGAGACTATTGGACAATCTCCGAAGTGTGCGTTTCTCAGTATGGTTTGCAAGCTCTGGGTATTCTCCCTTTGACAAATACTCCTTGATATCGTGGAACCATGGTTTTCCGTTCGCCTCTTCTTCAACATGGGCACAATATTCCGTTGGCTATGGATCTTTACCGGAATAGGATCAATGAAGTTCTTATCTGGATGTTGTATCATGGATGATAGAGTGGCCAGTGCATCGGCAAACTCGTTCTGAACTTTAGGGACGTGCCAAAATTCTGTCTTTGTGAACCTCTTTCTCAATTCCTGCACATGGTGCAGATACGACAGTATCTTGGAATTCTTGGTAGCCCATTCTCCTTATACTTGGTGTATAAGCAAATATGAGTCACCAATTACCAACAACTCCTGAGCATCCGTGTCAATGGCAATATTGAGCCCTAGGATGCAGGCTTCATACTCTGCCATATTGTTATTGTAGGGAAATCTGAGTTTGGCGGATACCGGATAATGTTGGCCAGTTTCCAACACCAAGATTATTCCAATACCGACTCCTTTGAAATTGGTTGCTCCGTCGAAGAACAATATCCAACCATCATAAGATTTTGCAATGTCTTATGCTATGAACAACACTTCTTCATCGGGAAAATAAGTTTTCAGGGGTTCGTATTCTCTGTCCACAGGGTTCTCGGCAAGATGGTCCACCAATGCTTGTCCCTTGAACGCTTTCTGAGTCGCATAGACAATGTCGAACTCACTCAGCAGGATTTGCCACTTGTCTAGCTTGCCAGTGGGCATGGGCTTCTGAAAGATGTATTTTAAGGGATCCATCCTTGGTATGAGATATGTTGTGTAGGCACAAAAGTAGTGCCTCAGCTTCTGGGATACCCAGGTTAGAGCACAGTACGCTCCAGTAGAGAATACCGCGCCTCGTATGGAGTGAACTTCTTACTCAGATAATATATAACTTGTTCCTTTCTTCCTATCTCGTCATGCTACCTAGAACGCAGCCGAAAGCTCCATCTAATACCGCAAAGTAGAGTAACAAGGGTCTACCTGGCTCTGGTAGGACCAAAACTGGTGGCGTTGACAAGTATTCCTTGATTCTGTCGAAGGCTTTTTGACAATCCTCAGTCTATTTGGTTGCAGCATCCTTCTTTAACATCTTGAAGATCGATTCACATATGACTGTGGACTGGGCTATGAATCGGATGATGTAGTTAAGGCGTCCCAGGAAACTCATCATATCTTTCTTGTTCTTTGGCAGTGGTAACTCTTGGATGGATTTAACTTTTGACGGATCCAGTTCTATTCCTCGGCGGCAGACGATGAAGCCAAGCAATTTTCCGGCAGGAACCTCGAATGCACATTTTGCGGGATTTAGTTTCAAGTTGTATTTACGCAATCTACTGAAGAACTTCGTCAAATTTGCTATATGGTCTATGGCTTTCTTGGACTTGATGATGACGTCGTCCACATACACCTCAATCTCTTTATGTATCATGTCATTTAAGATGGTGGTCATAGCCCTCATGTAAGTAGCTCCAGCATTCTTTAGGTCGAATAGCATCATCTTGTAGTAGTATAGTCCCCACGGTGTAATGAAAGTCATTTTCTCAGCGTCCTCCTCGTCCATCCAGATCTGATGGTAACAAGCGAAACCATCCACAAATGACTGGAGTTCATGTTTGCGCAATTATCAATCAGGATGTGTATGTTTGGAAGAGGGAAATCATCCTTTGGACTGGCCCGATTGAGATCCCGGTAGTCGACACAAACTCTGACCTTCCCATCTTTCTTCAGAACTAGCACGATGTTGGCCAACCATGTTGGGTATTCAACCACCCCGAGGACCTTGGCGTTGATTTGTTTGGTAACTTCCTCCTTGATTTTCAGACTCATATCAGGCTTGAACTTCTGGAGTTTTTGCTTTACTGGTGGGCACATTGGATTGGTTGGAAACTTATGAGCGACAATGGACGTACTTAGACCGTTCATGTCGTCATAAGACCATGCAAATATGTCTTTATACTCTATCAAGAATTGTGTGTATTCTTCCTTCTCTGACGATGACAAGTAGATGCTGATGCGAGTTTCTTTGACCGTCTCTGAATCTCCTAGGTTGACTACCTCAGTTTCATCCAGATTAGATTTGGGTATCTTCTCAAAATCCTCAACTTCTCTGACAATTTCATCGGGTATGACATCTTCTTCTTCTACATCACTATCCTTTTGTTGCGTTGTCTCATTGCATGTCACGATCATTGGCTCATCAAGACAGGAAATAGTAGTATTGTATAGATAAAAGTAATGAGAGAAAAACGATAATAAATAAATACTGATTCGTTGAAACATAAAGCAATTTTTGGATAATTAAAACGAATATTTTGGGAACATTGGATATTTTATTGAAAAATAGAAATTCGAAAAGGAAATCATTAGCGAAATGAAATAAATAATGCTTGTTCAGCCTTGCTACCCAGGACTCGTTGGGCCCTGGATGTTTTGACAGTCCAATTCTTAAGGAATGATCCTTTGCTCACGACTTGGATGAAAGGGCCTTCCTCTTCCTCCTCCTTGACAATAACACAATAGTCCATGTCTTCATCTTCCAGGAATAGATTCTTCAAGGCTGCCAATGTTTCTTCTTTCTCTGACCCCCATATGACGTCGTCTTGCTGGAAGGTGTGCTCCAAATACGGTATAGGCTGTTCCAATGGATAATAGGGACCGCGCCATGGTTGTGACCAGTCGTCATACTCCTGCCAAGTGTATAGATATCCCAAGCAAAAGGTAGTGTCGTGTTGCCTCAACTGTATTGGTTTGGAAATTCCCTGAAGATTCTTGCTGAGACCCTTGCCAGGTTCGTATCTGCTCCAATTCAGTATGCTTTCAATCTTACCCACTCCACCACTTGTCTTTGTCTATTGCATTGACTCGCTCGATGTGATGGTAGGTTTCTCCACCAAGCCTTCTTCTACCCTGAATTACTAGGATAGTCTGGCGGTTGTAGATGGGGTTGTTTCTATCTCCATGGATGATTACTTCCTGGTGGTTCCACTCAAATTTTACTGCCTGATGTAATGTTGATGCCAAGGCCCCAGCGGCATGTATCCATGGCCGTCCCAATAATAGGTTGTAGGACGCAGATATATATATATCACCTGAAATTCAACCTCGAACCATGTGGGTCCCATTAGAAGACAAAGACTGATTTCCCCGATGGTAGACCTCTGAGAGCCGTCGAAAGATTTTACATTCATCGACCCTTCTCTTATCTTGTACAATCCCTTGCCCAATTTCTTGAGTGTTGTCAATGGACAGATGTTGAGGCTGGATTCCCCATCGATCAGAATACTAGTGATGAAGTAGTCCTCACATTGCACAGTGATGTGCAGTGCTTTGTTGTGACTTAGCCCTTCAGGCGGCAACTCGTCCTCGTGGAAAGTTATCTTATGACTTTCTAGCACCTGTCCTACCATGTTGCCCATTTCTCCACTGGTGATGTTATTAGGAACATACGCTTCGTGCAACACTCTAATTAAAGTATTCCTGTGCGTTTCCAAATTCTGCAGCAATGACAGAATGGATATATGAGCTGGAGTTTTGTTCAGCTGATAGGTGACCGAGTATTCTTTGGCCTGCACCTTCCTCCAAAGATCATATAGGCCTGTCTTAATGATGGGTGGTATGTTGGAAGCCTGTTTGTTGGATTCTGCCAAGTGTTCAGGTGTATAGACCCTGCCGGTCTTGGTTATCCTTTGTGCAGCACCAGTTTCTTCTATCTTGGTTTTACTTCTCCTTCTAGCCTCAGCCACGTAATCCCAAGGTAATACATTAGTGCTGAAATGAGGCGTAGTTGACACTGTCGATGTTATTGGTGTGGCTACCTTTACTTCGAACGGGATATGTAAAGTGGTAGGTGGCATTACTTTGACCTCAAACGGCACAGGTGCATCGGCGGGTGGTATCACTTCATACTCAAATGGGACTGAGGCTGCTTCCTCAACAACTCCTGATTGCTGAATCTGGACTATGATAGGATTAAGTGTGACTGCTGGCTTCTTTGGATCATCAATTTCTATGATCAACCCGAACGACCCATCTGGGTCCCATTCTTCTTCTATCTCTATCATGTTGATTCCTCCACCCCTATGGTCTGGGAGCGGATTGTTGCGCACATTGGGGGCATCTTCCTTTGCTTGAATGATCTTATTATCAATCATATACTGAATCTTATCTTTCAGTGAGCGGCATTCATCAGTTGTATGTCCCTTCATGCCGGAATATTATGCACATGTTTTATTTGGATTGACCCACTGGGATGGATTTTCAGGGGTCACAGCAGAGATATGAGTAACATAACAAACAATTTTTAGCCTCTCATACATCTGGTCATTGGGCTCAGCAATGGCAGTGTATTGCTTGGGTGGCCTACGGTCAAAGTTGGGTCGAGGTCTTGGGAAATTTTGGCGAGCTGGAGGTCACTGGTATTGAGAAGGTTGGGAGTTGTATGTATGATAAACAGGGTCTGGTTAGGAATATCTAGGAGATGTGGGTTGATAAGTAGGTGGGGGAGATGGCTGATATGTTGGTGGAGGTGCTGACTGATATGTAGGCGGGGTGCTTGATATGTAAGTGGGGAGGTTTGGTATACCAACGGGGATTTGGGCCCCTGTGCAACCATTACCGTTCCTGTGTCCTTCTTTTTGGATATGCCCCCAGACTTCAAGGCTTTGTTTTTGGCTTGTAGTGCTTTAAAGTTGGTAACTATTCCGCTCTTAATACATTCTTCAGTCCTTTCACCTAACTTGATGATGTCAGAGAATTTGTGGTTTTCAATCACCATCAACCTTTCATAATATTGTGGGTCTTATGCCCGGACGAAGAATTTGTTCATTTGTTCTTCATCTAGGGCAGGCCTGACCTTAGCTTCTTCAGACCTCCAGCGAGTGGTATATTCGCGAAAAGTTTCGGTGGGCTTCTTTTTGAGGTTCTGAATATAAAATATGTTTGGTGCATTTTCTGTATTGAACCTGAATCGATCCATGAAATCTGATGCCATATTCACCCAATTGGACCACTTCTTAGAGTCTTAGCTGATGTACCAAGATAAAGCATCTCCAGTGAGGCTCCTTATGAATAATTTCATACGAATTTTCTCGTCTCTTCCTACTCAAACAAATTTATCACAATAGGTTCACAGATGGACTCTGGGGTAACCTGTACCATCGAACATCTCGAACTTAGGAGGTTTGTAACCTTATGGTAGTTCAACATCGTGTTGTATGCAGAGATCTTTATAGTTCAATCATTCAACTCCCTTACTTCCTTCAACACCTTAAACTCGCCTAGTCATCTTCTTGAGTTATTTGGCCAAATTCTTGATAAGCATATCCTTCTCACAGGATTTAGGTGTGTAAGAAATGGGTTGGGTAGAGTGAGGTAGAGTCTCCACGTAGATGGGGTTGTTATGATGGCCTGGCGGCTGGGTATAGAGGTGGTCATTTGTGGAGTTTTGTGGTTCAGGGAAGATCAGTAAGGTGTTTCTCGGAGTGTTGCATGTGTTGTATTGTGGTGGAATAGTTGGATATTTTGATGGAGTTGTATGGCGGTGAGTTGTAGGAGGATTCTGTTTGTTTGGGGTATTCTGAGGAGGTATGGGATTTTGGGTGTTTGGAAGATTGACATCTGGAACACTAAGTGAGAAGGATAGATTTGCCAAATTCCGGACATGCTCAAGCTCCCCTTAGAGCTTCAACAACCTTTGCTCGAGTTGTGACATAGCATCGTTCTGAACCTGAGTACCTTGACTGTCCGAAGCTTCTGTTCGTTCTGCCGGCATTGTGTATTCCTTTCTGATATTTCTCAAATCTTCCATTTTGCCTTTGCCTTTACTTTTTCCCTTAGGTGGACTAGGAGGAGGAGAAGTTGGAGGGCCCCTGGATCTTGTGTGGTATGATGATGATGCCAGAATGCACGAACCAACCTATGGGGAGGGGAATAATCAAAAAAAAGAAAAGGTACCCAAGTCAGTGAGGATTATGAGAAAATATTGCAATATTTAAACACATATTGCAGGAGTATAAAAACGTGTCCTAATTTGGGAGCCTCGTTGTGCCCGAGGTAGGCCTAGTGACAAGTTGATTGGAGAACTTAGATGACAAAATGCCTCATTTCATTAATATAAATAGACGAATCCAAAACGACACTAAAATAATAAACAGGAAATAAAGTTACTAATGGCCATTGACCTTATTACATTGATAAAAGCAAAAAGGAAATCCTATCGTACTTAGTCCTAGAAGGACCTTCCCCAGATCTGACATCCTTGATCGAATTGAAAAAATTCCCTAGCTCACGCAGTCCTAGCAGCAAGTACGCTCTGGCCAAGTGTCCTCCTTCATTTCCCTCGGCTCTCTGGCAGTCTTCGACCCTCTTGATGATCTTACCTTCCAGCTCCACTATGCGTCGCTTTAAGTATTCCAGCTTCTTGTTGGAACGGGTGGCCATGTCTTTCCATTCTTCGATCAAATTTTTGTTGGTTTCATGTATCTCCCGGTGCTCGTTCTCAGAGTCGTGGATCCTTTTGCATAGACAGTTGTACTTGAACTGAGCCTCAGCATTCTAGTCTATGATTCTGTGGCCTCGACTGATTCCTAGCCTCACTAACCCATCCAAGTCGTCTTCTAACCACGCCGGATAGAAGGGTGCACATCCTGTGTGGTACTTGTCTGGTTCAATTGTTTTCTTCTCCATTATGATCTTGCAGTGCCATATGTTTTGGGCATGGCACTTGTAGGGAACATCATCATCCTGGAAGTCAGCTCGGAAATGGCTCATCTTATCAACCCTTGGCACAACTTGCTTCCTGCCTGCTTGTCTCATGACCTGGAGAGGAACATAAGGATATATACCTCTCAACCTGATCAACACTAGGTGTGGTGCATCCCTAGACCTGATGATGAATTTGTTCCTTGGAAACCAATCGAACATCCACTATACCTTCTCCTTAGTTAGGTTATCAAAGAATTCTACCCACTCCTTGGCAGTCTCTGGCTGAGCAAATTTGTCGGGTATATATGTCATCCGCTTGGGGTGATGGAAAGAAATGTGATCGTTGCATGCCTTTCGCGGAAATTCTTGACGGTACTAGCCCTTTTGGAGATGTTCTAAGAGCCATAGTTGCAGCAACAGGTTGCAACGCTCAAAATGCTTAGCTCCTTTTTGACATCGTTCCAAGGCTCGGTAAATATCTGATATGATCATCGGGAGAATGCTGAAGGCTTGCCCATCAATCCCCTCCATCAAGGCCTTGATTACCATGGCAAACCTAGTGTGAATCCTTTCCCTCTTTGTTGGAAACACGATCAACCCCAGAAAGCAAACAATGAATACAAATACCCTACGGTGGATATGACCCAGAGATCTGATGGCAAATTTGTCGTGATAGGCACGGTATGATTTGTTGTGACCGTACCTTTCGTATAAGTACTCGAAGGGTATGCATGACTGTTTCAGACACTCTAACTCAGCGTTCTTCTTCAACCCCATCATTTTCATGAAACCTCTACCCGTGCGGTTCTCGGGCACCAACAACCCAGGAGTCTCCCAAACTAACCCAGCTAGTCCTCTTATCTCTTCTAACAACGGTGTCATCTCAATATTCCCAAAGTGGAATACAACTCTTTCGCCACCCAAAATAAGGTGGCGGCCTCAATTAACATGTTGTTGGATTGGATGTGCAGAAGTTAGGGTAAATTGCCCAGGTGTTTCTTGACGTGCTTCTTATCGCTGGAGGGAAGATCCTCCCCCCAGTTCAAGAGCATTGGAGGGATATTGATGATCATACCGAATCTGGGGACTTCGTACCTCATATTTCTGCAAGAAAAAAATAGTTAGTCCCTTACCCCTGCAAGACTCGACCATTTATACGCTTATGATTAGCATACAAGCATTTAGTTCTCCAAATTAATGCACAAAACGTGATTGCGTCCGTTGGGATTATGAAAACCCCGGTGGACTTTGGACAAGGATATCTTAAAGGGTTATTGTGCGAACGACACGTTAACCCAGCTAGGTTTGACCATGATGCATGCACAATATAACAAAGTAAGGTTTCTATGGGGTTTTAGACTGGTACCCTTGAGAGGACAACTTAAGGGGGAAGGCACGGAACCATCGACTGCACCGCCGATCGACTGATTTACCGCAAATACGCCTTTCAGAATTTAAGGGTGATATAAAATAGGAAGAGCGCAACAACTCATCAAGCATTGCTATAGGATTTTTATTGGCACGAGTAGAATATGATGTTGAGCATGATTATGCAGCAATAAATAAGCAATAAAACAATTTTGTCATGTATTTGCACGTTATGAAAGCGGTAAATACAACAGTTATAATTTAAAGTGGTTACAAAGGGAAACAAAGAAAACATGTCAGTTTTGTTCTTGGAAAAATAGATACTTGAAAGGGATGTGAAGGATTTGAAGAGTCGCCACCTAACGAATTAAGGCGCGTTAGGGCACATAGTAAGGGTCACAGTAACATTAATTGAATAACCATAGATTGGGTAAGGGCTTGAAATTACTTCAAGGGGAAGGTGTTAGGCATCCCTCAAAGTCCACAATTCTGGTTCCCGATCAAACGAGCTTTGTGAATTTAAACAAGTAGCAAATAAACAGTCAAAGCATACACATGTAAACAAATAATGGTTTGAAACGATTCGCAGAGTAAGCACACACATGTAATAAAGTTTGAAAGATTTATGGTCTAAACACACACATATAAAGGGATAAGGGAGGTCCTAAGTTGTTTATCCTATAAGATCACATCAATGCAATGTTCGGTAATCACTCCTCAATGAGGGGCTACACGTGGCATTAGCGCACTGGTCATCATATCCACATCTACCCTTTACCCCACCCCTTAACGGTTATTAAGTGAGTTTATTTAACGAACTCTAAGCGTGTTGTTACCCGTCCCTTTCTTATGGTCCTGGAGGAGTTTAGGACCTCTAGATGTAGGCAGTTCTAGACAAACCGCTAAGGTTAAAAGGATACAATTCTAAGCGACATTCAAGAACAAACAAGACTGATCAGATAAATGCAGGACAACAGTTATGAGGCTCAAATTTACCTCCACAGATAATGACAAACAAAAATAGTTTATTAGACATGATCCTAAGACATGATATCTAAGTGAATACCAATGCACAAACAACATGCAGCTTTATTTCATAAACTCGAAAGTAGGGCCCTAATCAGTTTGCCTACTAATTTTTTAAGCCCGTGTCTTTAAGCAGTAAACACAACCAAGCAGTGTTCCAGTTTTTTAAAGAGATTGATTACCTAAGGCTTGCCTAGGCGTGGGATTGTGCTTAATAATTACTAGAATTGTTAAAAAGGGGTTCAGAGGTTGTTTTACCTAAAACATGTTGTTCTAAGTGATGTAAATCTGGGAGTGTAGATATTGTTACCGATTTCTATTAAAAGCACACATGATAATTGTATGTGAAACTATTGTTTATACCTTTTCTTGAATTAGCGGTTTAAACTAGGTGTGGTTAAGCAAATGTAAACAAAATCCTAAAGCATGGTATCTAATATGCACATATAAATGCCGAAAGGTTAAGACATAATTTCAAGATGTACAGAATTCTTAAAGCATGATTTCTAAAATGCATGGAGAATTACAGAGTTGTTAAGCATTATTTCTGAGTGAACGTGTAGTAGCAGTTTACATTTTTTATTCTAAGAGCGGGATCTCTAAATGGCAGGCCTGAACGTGGATTAAAGAGATGTTGTATATTAAAGCAGTAAACATGAAAACCCTAAAGACATGATATCTAATGCAGGTTTACCATGGTTTGAATGAATATGTTGGTCCTAAGCATGGATTCTAATGCAGATATAGGGTATATAAAAGCCTAAGGCATGATTTCTACATAGTAACATTGATAAATCTACATAGCTACCCCTCTCATTTCACTAGCCAACCCCAATATTTGTTTACAATAATTATTACAAACCAATAGCTGAATGAATTACATAAATAGATAAAGGAAAAGAAGAAGTTAAACTATAGGGAGCCTGAAGTAGGCCCAAATGCACCAAACTGTCCATAGCCTCAAGTGCCAAAGTCATAGCCTTTTCTCATGTCCGGTGTATCAGAGTTCCCTAAGGACCTCAAGGATCCCGGGCACTGCTCACACCCAGACTTCATAACCAGAACTGAGTAAGTGCAGTGTGGAAGAGTCAGCCCCAGTGCATCAAAGTTCAGAGGGATCTCACAGGGATCCCAAAGCAGTCACACACTGGAGGGGCAGAACTTAAGGACCTAAGAGTAGAGTGAGAGTGCTTGACATAGTTTTGAAAAGGTTTGATAGGAAAACAGTATTGAAAAGACTCATTGAGATAGTTTTATAAAAAGTATAAAATGGTTTAGTGGTAAAATAGCTTGAACAAAAGTAGGGTAATTAACAAACAGTAGATTCACTACAGTACAAACAGGTTGAACACACTCATATCACAGTCCTTCACATAGGGGTAATGGGAGTTGGGGACACATAGATCATATGTAGTGAACACATAACAGGCAAGAGTATAACAGTTCTTGTAGGGGTTTATGGGATCATGGGATAGCTTAAGGTGCCAACACAATATGAATTTCAGAACCAACATAGAATCAGACAACTTAGGGTAACAAAATTGCCTTGCAAAGAAAGGTTCATACTAGGGACCAGATAACATAAAATTAGAGCAGAGTCAGGCTGGGACATGTTATAAAAGGATTAAACAAATTCATAAACATGCTGATCCTAAGTTAAATTAGGACAGAACTAATATGCTAAGTGAAGCAGTAATGTAAACAAGTTAATTAATGTTGAAAAGATAAGGAACAGACAGAAGTAGACTGATGATCAGTAAACTAAAGCAATAAGTAAACACATTGAGTTAGGGAATTGAATTTAAAATCAGAACATACCAGTAAAGAGAGTAAATAAAAAGTGAAGAACAGGAGAATGCAATAATTAGTTGTAACGACCCAGCCGGTCGTTTCGTGTGTTGGGACTCTATTCCCGTGAATGACTCTTCCCATAGCGACTACTCGTGCCTTATGACTTGGGTGGGCCGGTAGTTCAAGATTCGGAAGTGTTTTGGCCAGTTCAGGAACACTTGGTTCCTGAAGTCTAGCCTATTTGCCTGATTTTGGTTCCGAGCAGCATTTTGAGCAAACAACCTCGGAATCGAGTTCTGACAGCTCCAGCAGCTCCGGATGATGATTTCGGACATGGGAGTGTGTTCGCCTCGGGTTTCT
>MDKH01013438.1:0-11305 GCA_005239495.1 Nicotiana undulata
AGAAATAAACATAAATGGGTAAGAAATCCTTAACCACAATGGTGAATTCTTCAAGACCCAAGTATGTGTGCAAAGCCCCTAGCTTCAAGAACTTGTTCTTCTCTCCCAAAAATATATTTACAAAACTCAAAAATATGTCCAAAGATCTGCCAAGATATCAAAAAATGTCTGCTAGGTCGAGTATATGAGAGTGGGGATGGGGAATTGTGATTTTACAATTCTGTCCAGACCTGATGCCCGTTGATCGGACCTGCGGAAGAATCTTCGCAGGTGCGGTTCTGCAAGAGCGGATATATACTCGCAGGTGCGAGTTTTGAAGTCCTGGTAAATTTTCCGCAGGAGCGGACAAATGGTCGCACCTGCGGTTCCGCAGGTGCGTGAAAAACTCCGCAGGTGCGAGGTCTGTGTAGCTGGGCCAATCTTCGCAGGTGCGATCACTTCTTCGCATGTGTGAGGTCGCACCTGCGACCTACAATCCGCAGGTGCGGAAACACTGAAGCATTCTGTGCACTTTTCACCACTTTTTGTTCAACTTTCATTCCAATTCAACACCAACCACTTCACGGCATCATTTCCCTGAAAATTGAGAAATTACACACTAATAACAACCTCAAGTTATCATTGAACAATACAAAATCTAATGAAAAGAGGCCAAAATGATTGGTAAAATCACCACTCATCAACACCCCCAACTTAGAGCTTTTGCTTGTCCTCAAGCAAATCAAAACTAATAACTCATTGAGGTTCTACTCTTTTAGACAAAAGTTGCATTGCTCGTATTCACCATTCACATTTTCCACTTAAGCATTAAACCTATGAATTTGGTTGGTACTAATAATTAGGCTCAAGTATACATCTTAATTGAATAATTGCCTCCTTTACAAGCAATTTCAAGAAGTGAAGGGGATTTTCAAAAACATTATAGTGACAAGAAAAAGCCTCAAGAAGTGACTCAACAACACTAGTCTACAACACACGCTCAACTCGTTTATATCAATTTCACCATTCAATCCTAATTCATGTGCCCTCACCAGAAGAAAGAACGAAAGAAAGAAGTAAAGAAGAAACTCCCAACTCACACTATTTACAGCATCAACAACAAGGGACATGTTTACAGGGCCACTCACACTCACAAAGACTTTCAAGTGCTACAACCAATCATACCATATGCTTGCCCTTATTTTAATTCCTCGCATATTCAAGAATATTCGGTTGGAGATCCCATAAGGGCTTTATAAGCTTGTAATTTAGGTTTAGGTAAATGTAGGACACTCATTTGGGAAAATGGCTACACCCTCCTTGAACACTACTCACATTTTTCTCTCTTGATGCACTTTGTTTCTATTCAAACCGCATGGCCTCATTCGCATCTAGTTACCAACATATAACCACTTTAAATACCTCAATTAGTCTTTTCAAAGCTCCCATATTCTTTTTGTGCTTTTCTTTTGTACTTTTCTTTTGGAGCTTGATTTCAAGAGAGTATCTTCCTAGTTTCCATTTTGACACTACACCCCCAACTTAGGATTTTTGCCTCATTCTCAATATTCAAGGAGAGACGGGTTCAAAAGAGGAATTATTTTTCGAGAGGGAAAGGCTAGTATTGAGGTGACCAAAGAAAAAGTTCAACGCTCAAATGGGATAACTAGTGATAATATATATACAAAGGTGGCTCAAAAGGCTAACGGGGTTTTCGAATAACACAAAGAATGCCTAAGGTCATTTCTCCAACCAAACATAATTGTCATTAGCATTGAAAAACCAACCGGGCAAGTTCTAGATGATGGGCGCACGCACAAGAATTATTTATACAAGCACTAACACACATGGCACATGAATTAATCAAGATGGGTCAATTTCATTCATCTATATATATTTTTTTTATAGGAGTTTAGAGCAGTATTTTTGAGCTAGTGTGTAAAGAGTCACTAAAAGAGCCAAGACTTTATCACAAAAATTAACTTGCACCATGAAATTTACTTGTTTTCATTCAAAATCAATTTTCGGAGGGGTATTCTTAGATTACATTTCACATACAAGAGACTAATTTCTTTAGTACCAAATAATCCAAAAGTCTCTTCCTAGTAACACAAGACTAATTCCCTTAAGAAAGTTGTCACACCATCTATCATAGGACAAGTCACCCGGTTTACTTCAAAAAGTGCTTCTTGGGAAAGAACTGTAGCATGAAGAAAACCCAAGAAAGTATTATTATTATTACGGAAATTAAACTAACTATTCAAAATAAAACTAAAAAGCTAAAAATAAAATCAACTATTAAAGAAACTAAACCAAATCACACCAAGCCCGGCAAGGGCACATAACAATGTCATAACCCAAGTCGCAGATAGATAAAATGTACAAGACATCAAATGTGCACATGCCACTCCCAACTAAAAACATTGCAGTGTCCTTACTGCTCAATATCAAAATAAAATAGCAAAGTTTGAGGGTCTCCCTGAAGTCTGCATCAGACTAGCAAACTGTAGGAGAAGTGGCTGGTTAAACTAGTAGAACATAATTAATTTGATTTTAATACGTATTAGGCCTAAAGTTTGCCTAGGCGTCGTATACATTGCCTACTTATTTTTTAAGAGTGAACATGTATATTTGGATTCTGATTTTAATAGATACATGTTTGCAGGAAATTGTTTCAAGTAGATTAAACATATTTTATGGGAGTATTAGATTATGTTAACTAGGTGTTCAAGTTTTGATAAATAAGAAGTCCTAAGGGCAGGATATCTAATGCACAAAGTATCATCCTAAATTATGGTTTCTATATATCATGTTTATAAAAATGCATGAGCAATACAGTATGGAAGCTTTTGTTACTCGTTTAGTTATACTGGGAACATGGTGTCAGATGGTATGAATATAATAGATGTGTTGAAATGAAGAACCTAAACATGATTTTTAATGCATGGTATGCACGTCCTAAGCATTATACTATTGCACACATAGGGAAATAAAGCCTATAGTCATGATTTTTATCCTAAACATGCATAGTTGCCTCCTATATTCACTATCCGGCCCCAATCGTTTGTTTACAAATTATTACAGACCATAGCAAATGAATTACAGTAATTGCAAAGAGGTAAATTAGAAGTTATTCTATAGGGAGCCTTCAAACAGGCCCAACCTTCCAGCCTCACCCCTTTCGAGCTTCACAGCCTTACATAGCCTGGGTGCGACAAAGCTCCCTAAGGCCCTTGTGAGGGTCCTGGCCAATACCAGCACCCAGCAATTGCCAAAGTTGAGATAGGTGCAGTGTAGAATTACCTGCCTCAGTGTGTCAAAGTTCAGAGGAAACTCAAGGTCCCTAAGCAATGCTCACACTGAGGGGGTGGAACCTAAAGGTCTAAGAGTAGTGTGAAGTGCAGTAAGGAGTAGTTTAAAAGAGTTTCCAAAATAGGGGATTTGTTGTAAGATAGCAGAAGCACTAGTTACAGTAGCTCAACAATATAGGATTGCATGCAAGGGCCATGGGGAAAGGGAACAGGTAGATCACATAATGCTAAAGGAGATACAAAGACTTGTGAAAGTTCATTGAAGCATGACTACCCAAAATCAGAAGATTCAGGGGATCAAGAAATCGTCAAGCTTAGACATAATACTAGACAATAATAGAGACAATTATAACAGGTAAGATAGACAATAGTTAGAAGCATGTAGATCAAGAAGAGCATACAAAGTGCAAGGGATCAGGGGAATTAGGGAGTGGTAAAGTATAGGCATGACAATATGCAACAATAGGATACATGCATAGCAAGTAGAAGTTATGAATAGGCAACAATCATATTACAGACTTAGCATGTAAGTCAGAAGAGATAAGACATGGTAAAGTACTAAAACAAAGATTCAATTGCATGTTGAGCAGTAGAAGCATAAATAGAAGAAAATCAGGAAGATAATGAACTGAAACAATAATAATAAACACATTGATTGGAGACTTGAATATTAATTAGGACATACCAGTAATAGGGCAAAAGCAGGATGTAAAGAGCAAAGTGGTAACACAAAGTAGCCTTGGCTTACAGCCAACTAATAATAGGCAAGAGCAGAGGCAGTAGTAGAACAAAGAGAGAAGAGAAAGAGCACAATAGAATGTAGAATAATATTGATCTTGTGTTGTTGAAAAGCTAGAGCTTTTATAGTTGAAAAATGAGTAGCAAATATGGTAAGAATCACAATAGCATGGTAATCAAAGAACTCAGAATCAATCAGTCAGGAAATCAAGACACGGTTCCCTTAAGTCAAGGGATCTCAAGAACTCAAACGGTAAAACATATAACATATAAGGTAAATAAAGTCAGTACAAGACTAAATAAGGAAGGAATCATAGTTTATTAAGTATAGGGTAAACAATTAAGGCTAAGTTCAAACTATTCTAATTAAGGAAATAGACAATAAGAATATAGTACCACATCAGACATGTCACGACCCCAAATCCTAACAGGCCGTGATGGCGCCTATCGTGGAACTAGGCTAGCCAACCATCTCTCTACTACGCTTTTGTTCAACCATAATATTTCACAATTAATAACAATCAAGCAACCATAGCAAAATTTATATAAATAAGTCTTAACGTCCCAAAAAAAAATAATAGTCTAACAACCTCCCAAGAACTGGAGTCAATAGTCATGAGCATCTAAGAATAAATAAATCTAACTCTGCTAAAACTATAATATATGTCTCTGAATCAAATGCTAATATTAAATAATGAAGGGAAATGGAGAAGCTGTGGACGCTGGACAGCTACCTTGAAATCCCGTGAAATTGCTGCTACCAAATTGCGTCAGCTACTGCTGCGAACTAGTACCTGGATCTGTGCACAGAGGCACAGGGAGTCTTTATGAGTACGCCAACTCAGTAGTAATGAAAATAAATCACAGTCTGAGTAATATAAACACACAGAACATGTACACAATTCCACAAACCAGTAAAACACCAAGTCACCACGTAGTATTCATCAAATAACGAGTTCGAAATCAGTTTCCAGAAAACCTTTGAAACAAGTGCGATATCAGTATATCTTAGTAAAATTCTCAGTAAAACCAGTGTGAAAACAAAGTAAATCATAGTTTGAAAACTCAGTAAAATCTTCCATAAAACTGCCCCTCAGGCCATAATCATTTCTTGAAACAATATTTTTCAGTATCAGCCTATCAGGCATCCTCACAATCACTCTGCCCATCAGGCAACCTCACAATCACTCTGCATAAGCTCCGCGTGCATTACTCAATCGATACCGGCGCTCACTGGGGGTGTGTTACAGACTCCGGAGGGGCTCCTACAGCCCAAACGCAATAATAAGCCACAACATGGCATAATTCACACACGATATAGGCCCGCAGCCTCACTCATATCATATCATTCTCACAATATAGGCCAATAACCTCACTCAGTCAGACACTCTCAATTTGCCCTTCAGGCCATAAATATATCGGGTTCTCGACCCAAAAATAGTGTTTCATTTTCAAGAAGTAGTATCAAAATACTCTGAGTGTCAAAACAATTTCATAGAAAAGAGTGAGTGAAAATCATAACATATCAGTGAGGAAAATAGTAAAAACATCCCCCAAGGGGTAAACAAATCGGCACTAGGCCCCAAATATGGCTTACAATCCAAAACATATCATAATGTATAAATACTAATTAAGCAAAGGCTTAAAAATTCGGTTTCGCAACTCAATAGTCGCCTAAATAGGAAACATATTCCAAATTTTCCACCTTTTTATTTCAAAACTCGTGAAATGGTGCATAGTCCGGGGTTTCATACCCTCAGGACAGGATTTAAAGACATTACTTACTTCAAAACTAGCCCGAAAACTATTTCGCAATGCGCCTGCCTCTCGAATCAACCTCCGAAGGCTTTAAATCTACCAAGTTCAGATTTTTATCATCAACATATGCTTAAGGAATAAATCCCAATTGAAAGATATCGAATTTAACTCAAATTACGAAATCGGGCAAAACCCGACCCCCGCGCCCGCGTCCTGAAATTCAGAAATTTTTACATAAAAGTGTTCTTCATTTTCCTACGAGTCCGTACATATAAAGAATACCAAAATCAGAGTTCGTTTGACCCCTCAAATCGACCCTTGAAGGTCTCATAATCTCATGCCCCAAAATCCTATTTTTCTACTGTTTTTCATGAATTAAAGGCTGGGATTATGGTCTATAATCACCCATAAACGAGTTTTAATAATCAAATTACTTACCTCTGTGATACCCAATGATTTTCTCCTTCAAAATTCGTCCAAAAAGCTCATTGTCCATACACAAATGGTGAAATAAGGGTTTAAGTCGCGAAGGGTTTAATTTAAATATGCCCAGTGATTTCTTCACCGCGATCGCAGACTTCCTGCTGCGATCGCGGAGCACAAAATCACACTGCCTCTCTTTTACTCTACGCAATCGCGGAATAGACCATGCGATCGCGAAACTTAGCCTTCCACACCCACGCGATCGCATCATACCCCCACGCGGTCGCGATGACCAGTTCACCTCACCCCACGCGCTTGACTGGCACCCTACGCGATCGCGATCTAAGGCACGCGATCGCACTGCTTTACCTGATCGACCTCTGCGATCGCGGATACTCTTTTGCGATCGCAGAGAGTAAATTTTTCTCCCTCTCCCCATGCACTATGCGATCGCGGCTTTCCCCTCGCGATCGCAGAGAAGGAATCTCTGCTGCACAAAAACCAGAAAACCAGCTCTTTCTTTAAGTCGAAAAATGCCCGTTAACCACCCGAAATCAATCCCAAGCCCCTCGGGACCCCAACCAAACTTACCAACATATCCCATAACATCATTCAAACTTAGTTGCACTCTCAAAACACCAAAACTAACATCAAAACACCAAATTTACATCGGATTCAAGCCTAAGAACTTTGATATTTCTAAAATTCACCAATGATGCCGAAACTATCCAAATCAACTCCGATTGACCTGAAATTTTGCAGACAAGTCCAAAATGACATTACGAACCTGTTCCAACTGTCGGAATTCCATTCCGACCCCGATAGCCTATTTTCCACTGCCGACCGGAAATCGCCAAAAACTAACTTTCGCCAATTCAAGCCTAATTCTACACCGGACATCACAAAATTATTCTGAACACACTCCTAAGTCCCAAATCACCTAACGAAGTTATACGAGCCATAAAATCTGCATTCCGAGGTCGTTTACCAATAAGTCAACTCTTAGTTGACTTTCCCCATTTTAAGGCTATTTTAAGGACTAAGTGCCTGAGTTCTCATTTCACCATTCTGATTTCAAGCCTATCAACTCTAACACATTAATAACAGAATAACCAATCTATAATAAGTTAATAACAACAATTATAATGCAAGTTTCGCGTAACGACAGACCGGGTCGTTACAAGACAAGTTAAGTGAATCGATTGATTCGAATAGGAGAGGTAAAAATTAAAGTCTCGAAGGAAATTTTATCAATCAAACCCCAATATATGGAGTCCAGAATCAATCAAAGAAGAGTCACAATTCTATATTCATCATATAAATAGACAAGAATGACCAGACATAGTAAATAGGCACGTTGAACAAGTGTTAGTAGAAAGATGCAAGTCTGAACAATCGAGATAGACATAAGCACATAGTGGTGGTATACGTTAAGCTAATAGAACTCAGTAAACATATTCGAGGAAGATAATCACGACAACTCAAACAAGAAACAAGCAGAGTCATGCTAATACATAGAACCAACGAAGAAGACTTAGTAAAATTAGGGCTTTTAACACAAGCAAGATAATAGGCTAGTAGAATCACAGAATCATCATGATATGCAAAGAACAGACTTAAAAGCAAGAAGAAACTCAATTCAAAACAAGCATAAAAAGGTTCTGAGAAACCCTAGTTTTAAAAGGAAGTAAAAACATTTTAAAGTCGAAGATTCTTAAAGATTGAGTCAAGAATAATGTAAAACATAAAGAAACAGGCTTGAATCGTTTAGAAACACCATAGACCTGAGAGGTTTAGGCAAAAATTAGGGTTTCAGAGAGGATTGAAGATAACCGGAAAACCTGCCGTGAGACTTAATGATCGTGGTGCATATGGCGTTGTTATGTCCAAACCCCACCAGGGAGGCCGGGAACAACAAAAGCAGGAGCCCCAGGTTCAAGTCAGCATGGCCCAGACCCTCGAGGGCTTTATAGATGAAGTGAGCTAGATGGAGGAGACATCATGGAGGCTCGCAGTCGAAAGGATGGTGGCCGGAGATGGGTGGAGGAAGGCGGATAAGTTCCATTGAAGACGAAGAGACAGAAGCCTCTAGAGACTTCAGAGAGAGAGAGAGACGGGAGATAGAGAGATGAGGGGTCTCGAAAGAAGGATACGGGGAGGGGGGTGTTAGGTAGAGTTAATTAAGGAAATGTTAATATGGGCCGTTGATCTAATTTGATCAACGACTCAGATTGATTTGGGTCTGGGCCGAGTTAATTTAGGATTGGGATGGGTCATTTAATTGGGGTATGGGTTGGGGTTCATTGGGTTGGGTAATTGGGTTAAAATGTGGCTAAATTTGAAAATAAAAAATGGCTACTAGTTAAATACCCATAAAAAGATAATTAATTAATAAAAAATAGATAATAATTGTATAAAAGTAAAATTAAGTTAAAATAGGTAATATTACAATAATCAAACAATATTAAAATGTAAGAAACATAAAATCGAATTTTGAAAGGTATAAAACGTCTAATTAGGCCATAATTGCAAAATGATTGTAATTGTAATTAAATAAGACCCAATTGGCCAATGTATGATATAATTGGATTTTAATAAGTAAAAAGTGATTATGAATGACATACTGAACTGAAAAATATTTTGAGATTATTTAGAGGACAATTTTTGAATTATTTAAATATGAAATATTAAAATAAACAGGAAAATAATTTAATAAACATGTGGAAAAATAGGGAAAATACTAATTATTACAAAGAGTAATTTAGAAAACTTATATGCTAGTTTGCAAATAATTTGAGGAAAAATTGGGTGTCAACAGGGTTTTCCCCTGATATTGTTCAAAACGGGCTATATATCGTTTAGTAAACTTGACTATCCATCCTATTGATTGTTTACATGGTGATTTTATACTGATTCTTACGAGTTCTCTTTAAGGCTGTGGTACTTTCCTTAAAGCTGTAATTCTGTGTATTTTCCTTATAACTCTTGGCTGAGCCTGAATTGTTTCCTTATTTGTGCAAAAACTTTCCTTTGATTTTGTGTTGATTCCCTTGACTTGAATCTCACTCGAGGCTAGCCTCACTACTATCCTGTGACAACATCTTTACTGATTTCCATTTATCTCTTGCCTTATTATGTGAGTGACTATGATGTTAATTGATTCTTACATTGTTTACTTAATTAGAGTATTATGTATCTCTCCTAATTTGTCTGTTCTATACTTGCTGCTTGAATTATTTCCTCAAATATATGTATAGTCTCTTTCCTTATTTGTTACCTGCTTATTACCGTTTGAAGTTACTTCCCTTAATTAAGGGAGTTCTTGCACTGCTTGTTACACTAATTGATTCCGAGTCCCAAAATTACTGAACTAAAATTGATTCCTTCCTTATTAATCATGTACTGATTCTTCTTGCCTTCTATATTACTGATTCTCACCATTTGAATAAAATCCCTTGAGTTAAGGGAGTGCTTTCCTTAATTTCCTGATTAATTGATTTCGAGTTCCTTCAATTAGTACTTGACTTGATTTTTACCTTATTCACTACTTGCTTTTTAACTATATATACTCTGCCTTCACTCTTAACTGACGAACACTAACACTAATAGCACATACAGACACACATAGACTATTTTGCATTCTCTCTTGTGCTCTTTCTCTCTTTCTCTATTTGCTCTATTGCTGCTCTCTCATTCTGCACATTGTTGTTGCTGCTCCATATCTTTGCATTTTTCTATTCCTTACTATTCGACCGGTATGCCTCTAAGTTAGTTTTATAGTATCTCTATACAATATGCTCCAGTTCCTGTTCATTTACTTACTATTCCTTATGTGTTTTATCCTGTGGTTCTATTTCCTACCCTGTAATTAGCTTAACCCCATCATGTCTTTTCCTTTGTTAAGTCTGAATATGTATTCTTCTTCCATGTGTTTCCATGTAATTGTGACTGTATACTACTATCCATCTCTTTCTCCTAGGCTAAAATGCCTCCTGTTCATTCTGTGACTCTGACATGCTCATTTGTTTATAGGTTAATGTTTTCCTTACCTTGACTTGACTATTGTTATAGGCCATCATGCATGTTTAACTCCCTAGGTTATGAACCTACCTCTATTAACACTTGAATATTGTACAATCTTGCCTCTTCCAATCTGTGATGTTTTGTGACAATTATGTGACAACTATATGACTACTAGGTGATAACTATGAAAACCTGTAACTTGGATCTAATGCTGATAACAAAGTAATTTGTCCCCGACCCTTGCCCCTGTTGTGTGTGCTCTTTCATGAGTTCCCTATACTGGTTGTGATTGTACTGCTTCTCTCTTTGATAAACTATTTATTACTTTTTCTAAAGTTATATTCAAAGTACTGTTATTTCAAACTACTCTTTTCACACTCAAAAAATTCTCTTTTAAACTCCTCCTGGCACTTCACATTACTCTTAGAAATTAGGTCCTACCCCCTTCGTGTGAGCATTGCCTTGAGTACCCCTGAGTACTCATTGAACTTTGACACACAAGGCTGGTAACTCTACACTGCACTTGTTAAAATCTTGGCAATTTGCTTGGGTGCTGGTATTGGCCAGGGATCCATTGGGCCCCTTGGGAGCTTTGCCGCACCCAGGCCATTAAGGCTGCAAATGTATCATCATTTATCTCTCTTAAAATCAGAACTAAATATGCATGTTCGCCCTTTAAAATAAGTAGGCAATGTGTACAACATCTAGGCAAACCATAGGCCTAACATGTATAAAATTAAATCGATGGTGCTTTGTTTACTACCGTTAAAACTGACCAGCCCCCCTCCCCCTCCCCCCCCCATTTTAACATTTTTGAACTCTGCTGCTCCCACTCTTATTTGCCTCTCTGAAACTCACTCTACTTTTAGCAAAACTCCCGCTTTGTTTTTTTGAAGTTGTGCATTTTACTTCTCATTATTGATGTCGCGAACCAAAACCGGTCTAGGTCGTGATGGCGCTAACGGCGAGGTTAGGCAAGCCAACGAACAACAATCACAATGAAAGTGCGGAATATAATAACAACGTGGGGTAGGGCCGTAGAAACAAGCTGAACCACAGCTAGGCCCAGTACA